>QNUK01000717.1:0-296452 GCA_013621035.1 Clarias magur
TGAGACTTCTGCACCTCTCTGCAGGTATTTTGGCCCACTCCTCATGAGCAAGCTGCTCCAGTTGTTTCCGGTTTGAAGGGTGCCTTTTCCAGACAGCATGTTTCAGCTCCTTCCAAAGATGCTCAATAGGATTGAGGTCAGGGCTCATAGAAGGCCACTTTAGAATAGTCCAATGTTTTCCTCTTAGCCATTCCTGGGTGTTTTTATCTGTGTGTTTTGGGTCATTGTCCTGTTGCAAGACCCATGACCTGCGACTGAGACCCAGCTTTCTGACACTGGCCAGCACATTTCTCTCTAGAATCCCTTGATAGTCTTGAGATTTCATTGTACCCTGCACAGATTCAAGACACCCTGTGCCAGATGCAGCAAAGCAGCCCCAGAACATACAAAGCCTCCTCCATGTTTCACAGTAGGGGAACAGTGTTTCTGTTGCTTCTTCATCTGCTTCAGTTTTCCTGTCTGCTGAACATAGGAGCTTTACTGGCCTTGGCAAAAAGTTGCGAAGTTCTTTGTCTATCTGTCCCTCCAAGACCTTCTACCCGCAGAAGCTTGTTTGGCTTGTCCAGCATGTGGTCTTGAGATCATAATCCAGGTCTGGCTTTTTTTTTATGATTTTGTTTTAACAACGGAGAATCCTCCTTTGGTCGTCTCCCATGTAGTCCACTTTGGCAGAAACAACGACGGATGGTACGATCTGACACTGATGTTCCTTGAGCATGAAGTTCACCTTGGATCTCTTTAGAAGTCTTTCTGGGCTCTTTTGTTACCATTCGGATTATCCGTCTCTTTGATTTGTCATCAATTGTCCTCGTGCGGCCACGTCCAGGGAGGTTGGTCTCAGTTCCCATGGATGATTACAGTATTTCGAATAATATGTGCAACTGTAGTCACAGAACACTAGACTGCTTGGAAACTGGTCTTATAGCCTTATACCCTTTAATCAGGCTTGTCCTATTATTTCTCTCTTCGCAGATTCCATGAGACAACTCTTTCCTTCGCTTCCCTCTGGTCCATCGGTTGAGTGTCGTACATGACATGTAGCACCAGAACAAGCTACAGTGAGCCGACACTGGAGCCCTAGTTACTAGACACCCACTGACTGAATATACAAGAATTGTAAGCAGCTGTGATGCTAATTAGTGGACACACCTTAAATTAACATGTCCCTTTGGTCACATTATTTTCAGTATTTTCTAGGGGTACCATCATTTTTGTCCAGGCCTGTTCCATGGGTTTATTTTTTTAAATAATTCTGTTGAAGCATGGTTGAAAAGCAATGTCTGACTTTCATTGGTTAACATTCATAGAATCTTTTTTAATTATTACTTTTGTCAGATTAAAGTTATTTCTGTGACCATTGTGAGTTTTTCTTTCATTGACCGAAGGGTACCAACAATTTTGTCCACGTATGTGACTGTAACCATACATACCTGTTATCTCTCCTTTTCTGTTCTCTCCTCTCCTCTTCTCTCTCTCTCTCTGTTGAGCTGCACATGTCGTTCCTGAGCTGCCAGTGATCCAGACCCCCTCTGCCCTCTGGACCTGTCTGACTCGTCCTGGTGCCCTGCTTCTGGTTGGAGATCTCGTCACATGGATGCCCCGGCTGATCTCTTTGGGATGCGTGTGGTATCTGGGGACGGTATCACTCTACCATGAAGACGCTTCTGGCCTCGACTGATGTTGACAGCTGTTTCTCTGAGGACTTGACTTGGTTGCAGTCACTCAATAGTTCAGGACTGGAATTTCCCACAAGTCTACCTGAGACTACCTGGACTCCATATTAACATCAATTAACATCAACTGTTAAACTGAACTGCATACCAGCTAACACACAGTATGAATGCAGATCAATTCCTGCTTTCTGTTTCACCCAGATGAGGATGGGTTCCGTGTTGAGTCCGGTTCCTCTCCAGGTTTCTTCCTATTGCCATCTCAGGGAGTTTTTCCTTGCTACTCTCGCCCTTGGCTTGCTCATCAGGGTCTAAATCTGACTATTTTGATTCATACGCATTCAAATTTAATACACACTTAAGTAATTATTTTGATTGTACATGACCTTAAACAAGTAATTCATGCTCAAAAACCCTCCAATGTGAATGAATTAAAACATTTCTGTGTAGAACAGTGGGCCAAAATCCCTCCACGACGATGTGAAAGACTTATTGGCAGTCATCAGGAACGCTTGATAGCAGCTGTTGCAGCCAAAGGGTGGCACAAACAGTTAGCAGGTTTAAGGGACAGTTGGTTATTCACCTTCACTTTTTATCTTCTCTATCTTTCTATCATCAGCAAAAAATTTGTTAAAGTCTTAGACTTGCTTATGTATTCATTTATCTATTTTCTAATCAGAATCTAAAAGAGGCATAAAAGGCAAAAAAATCTACAAAAAAATCATAGTGAATACTGTATTTTTTTTTTTGTACCTTTTAAAAGAGCCTTTAATAACCACTGGAATATGCAGTTTGTTGACGCAGACCAAACTATTCTCCCATGCTTATTTAGTGCAGAGCAAAAAAAAATGTCCGATTTATATATGCAATTTTAATGAAGAGAACTCTAAAAATAAATATCAGTTTGAATGACTGGTAAATAAATAAATAAATAAATAAGAAAGGCCAGGCTGCAGTGAAAAAGGACATTTAGCATTTCTGTTTTTCTTACTGAGCAGCTCTGTAAATCAATCTTAAAAAAAATCATCTCTTCAGAACTAATCCTAGTAAGTTGTTTATACTTTTTGGTACTTCTCCTCTAAAAGTGAAATAAAACCCACTCATGTGCCGCACACTCAGTTACAAAGATTAGTGCATTATATAAACAAAAAGCCACAATTTATCTTCCTCCTCCGGATTTCTCCTTTTAGTTGACTCTCTGAAATAAAGGCAAACATAAATAGATTGAATGAAAAAAAAAAAAAAAAAAACCTGTTAACTGCCCACGAGAGTGCGAGATACACTATGAATCAGGTTATATTAATATCCACATAAGTCACGTGATGTTTGTGGTGGGAATCGATTTGTCCATGGGGATGTGTTCAAAATATGTATCTTCATACAAGATCTTAAAAAATGTACAAAAAAGTAAAGATGAAGTTACAAAGTTTCTCAATCTCCAGTGACTCTACTTATATGTTTAAGGAAGTAGACGACTGGGGCTGTAGGGTTTTGGGAAAATAACCAACAACAAGGCTGGAGTTACTGTAACCATGGCGATGTTATTCGTGTTCCAATATCAGCACATCCTGATGTGGTTTATTCCTTTTATATGACAGAAACTTTGAAGTCCTTACATTTTATACTAATTAAACAGCATTATATGTTAAAGATTCATAATAACATTTAATTGTTTTTTTTTTTTTTTTTTTTAAATCCCAACAAGTTCTTGTTGCCAATCTCTACATAGTGTAACGGTAATAAGACTCAAAAAATTCTGTGTCACTAAAAAAAAACTGCTCAGTACATTTCGAATAACATCACTTTTGACTTCTGTTGCTGCAAAATGTTTTTTTTTTTTTTTCTTTTTCTTTTTCTTCATACCCTGAGTTGTAACCTTTAGTTGGGTGCAGAATTAAGATTATGCAATCCACAAAATTCTCTGCATATCACAGCATGGCACAACATGAAGGTCCATTGAGACGCGAGAATGCTGAGTGTGTAAATTCATAGGACCTTTGAATGCTCTTATCAGCAGTGGAGAGAGGCCAGGCTAAACACTCTTCTGCTGTACAACACTGAGAAAAAAAACAAAAAAACATCCCCACTAAATCAAGTGAAATTTATTTATACAATAGAGCAATTCCATTACACAAATGTAATATTTCTTTTTTTTTTCACTTACAAACTATTTAACAAGAAGTCAAAGCATGCTCACTAAGCCTAATTAACTGACTGAAATTGACCTGCATTTCTTTCGAGTACACTTAGTTTCATTCTGATGTACTTCTAACATGTCTAATTATACAGTACTTTGTTTTCTGAACTTATTTTGTTTGTAGTAAGCTTGGCTAAAACATAATCATTGATATGGTGGTATAATTCTTTTTCTGTCACAGTACATTCGGAAGTGGTTCATTCTTCCAACCACAAATTGTTTACTATTATAATATACATTGCCAAGCCAAGCCAAAAAAAAAGAAAGAAAGAAAAATACAGCTGTGGCATTGTTTCAATAAGCTTATGCAATGTCACAACATTTATTTACATCCAGAGGCGCATTAATGCATTAATGCATTCCTACTGTATATTGATGATGGGAGAATTGGATCTCTCTGTCTAAAGCCTTCTTCTGCACATGCCAAAGATTCTCAATCGGGTTAAGGTCTGGTCACCAACGCATGAGTGAAAATGATGTCTCATGCTTCCGAAACCACTGTTTCAAAATTTAAGCCTGATGAATCCTGGCATTATTATCTTTACATATGCCTGTGCCATAAGGGGAAAAAAATCTATTGATGGAAAAACCTGTGCATTCAGTACATTCAGGTCATCAGCTGACCGAATTTTTTGGCACATATTGTTAATAAACCTAGACTTGACCAACAGAAGCAACACCAGATCATAACACTGCTCACACAGGCGTGTACGGTAGGCCCTAGGCATAAAGGCTGCATCACTTCTGTTGGTCAAGTTTGACTTCACTAATCGTTTAAGTGTCACACCATCGCACTCATTCAGGATGTTTTCTGATCACAGTTTTTAAATAGCAGTTTCAGCAATCTCCTTAGTTGTTTTCTTTGCTTGATGCAGGACAATAACTCAGCAGTTCTGAAACAGATTATTATCTTTGCCACAACCACAGGATATGTCTTCTGACAAGTGACTCAGCGCATCAATTAGGGTTGTATAACCTGTTGCCAGTTGAAACATATTAATCACTGCAGTAATTCTCTAATTACTATTTGCTTAGTTGAATCCAGGTGGTGTTTTTTTGGCCGGGCAGTTTATTTTTTAATTATGAAGAATGCATCATATGATGAACTACTTATGAAGGTATAAAAATATCTCTTCTGTTACAGCAGCTAGACACAGGAGACTTGTGCCAAGAATGTAAAATTATACTTTAAATTGAACAACGTTGATGGTAAAAGCTCAAACCATCTACAGACATGCTCAAAAGTTAGAATACCCTGTTTTGTGTAAAACAGTAAAAATCAAGTAATTATAGTGGGCTTGAGTATTAAGTATAACCTCAGATGAACAACAACATATAACTTTTTTCACTGTAAAATCATTCATTTGACAAAAATGATGCCAAAAACAAAAGTCACATGGGCAATAGTAAATACCCCCATACTGCTTTCACAGGATTTAAGAGGGTAAGTTGTAGTCAGGTGCTGCTAATCATCAACCCTTGTTAACTGATCATCAGAAGGTGTGCAGACCTCTATAAAAGCAGCAATTCCAAGAGGGAAAGACAAAGACAAGTAATAGTGTTAGAGAAGCAACACATCAATCTGTAATGGGTTATATCCCATTTACAAACCGTTCAAACAGTTTTACAGCGAGAAAGATTATTCAGAAGTGGAAACCATTCAAGACAGTTGCCAATCTTTCCATGAGTGGATGTCTCAGAACATTTACCCCAAGATAAGACCTTGCAGGGCTCAGAGAAATAAAAAAAACCCAAGAGCTACATCTCAGACCCTACAGGCTTTGCTGTGCATGTTAAATGTTAAGGTCTAAGAGGTGGCCAGGAGAAAGCCTTTTCTGTCTAATAAAAAAAAAAAAAAAAAACACATACACAAGTGAGGTACAAATGAGACCAAAGTGGAGTTGTTGGGCCTTGATTTCCAGCAACATGTCTGACCAAAACCAAACAGCATTTGAGCAGAAATACCTCTGCCCCACTGACAAGCATGCAGTGAAGAGGGGATGGTTTGGGGTTGTTTTGCAGCCACAGGATCTGGGCATCTCGCAGACATTAAATTCACCATAAACTTCTCTGTAGACCACACTATTTTCGAGGCAAATGTGAAGCCATCTGTCCGACAAGTAAACTTTGGTCAAAATTGGGTCATGTAACAGGATGATGATGATTAGAACCATACCAGTAAATCTACATCAGAATGGCTGAAAAAGAGAAGAATCAAGGTTTTAAAATGGCCTATTCAAAGTCCAGACCTCAGCCCAACTGAAGTGCTGTGGGAGGATCTTAACAATAAGTGAATGCCAAAAAACCTCAATGAAGTTAAGCAATGTCGTATAGAAGAATGGGTCAAAATTCCTTCACCAAGTTGTGAGAGACATGAGAAACATAAAGTCATAAAGAAAACCGTTTCTTTAAGTTCTTGCTGCTAGAAGTGGATATCCAAACTATTAAATCATGGGAATATTTAGTATTGCCCACATTTTTTCCCCATTTCGGCGGAATTTTTGATAAATAAATAATGGCACACTGAAAAAAAACTTAGTTACATGTTGTTATTTGCATTTGGTTGTATTTGCCTAAGACCCACTATGATCAGATGTTTTTATTTATTTTTTTTTTTTATAGTTTTTACACAAAAACATAGAATTGAAAGAGGGCGTACTAACTTTTAAATATGACTGTATATTATCCAAATGAAAAATTATGCATACTTGTACATAGTCTGTTAAGTAACCAACTTCTCTGAATACCAACTTTTTCCATGTGGTCCATTATATGGAAGTGTGGAAGGTACGGTCACATACCGTACAGGTACGGTCACATACCGCACATAAGAGAGACGTTATTAATCAATAGTCCATTTTTTTAGGCACGTCATGCTCTCGCTGGGAATCTGTGTCCACACCATTTTCCAGCGCTGAGAATGATGCACAGGTCATCATTTATGTTTTATGTCCAATACATAAAGTGAACAGATGTGTCAGTTTGAGGTCAGGCTTTGATAATGAACTGTTTGGATGTACTTCATGTCCAGTTCATGGTGTGGATATAAATGCTTGATCTGGTGATTAACATATCAGCAAACACAAAATGAATCAATCCATACTTTAGGTTTATTTAAATTAGGAACCTGGTGGCCAGAGTGAAGAAGAGGTAATAAAACTTGGACTTTCCATCTCTTGTATGAAGAATAAAAAAATCTCCCAGCTCATCTAATGGTCACGCTTACAAAATGTATAAAAATCATTAATCAAATTTGAAACAGTAGATCTCACTCATCATCTATACCGCTTAATCCTGTATTCAGGGTCACGGGGGCGGAGCCTATCCCAGGAGACTTGGGGCACATGGCAGGGTACACCCTGGACAGGGTGCCAATCCATCGCAGGGCACAGACACACACACATACACTCACTCATTCACACACTACGGGCAATTTGGGAACGCCAATTAACCTAACCTACAAGTCTTTGGACTGTGGGAGGAAACCGGAATACCCGGAGGAAACCCACCAAGCACGGGGAGAACATGCAAACTCCATGCACGCAGAGACGGGAATCGAACCCAGACCCTGGCGGTGCAAGGCGACAGTGCTAACCACTACACCACCTTACAATAGATCTATTCATTTAAAAAAAAAAAAACACTTAAAAGGAACCTACTATGCAACATTTACTTTTTAGTCAATTTGTATCACATCACAGCCAGTGCTAATACAATGTGACCTAATGCTAATGTGACCTCATATAAGATTAGCCCCTCCCCTGGGTTGTTGCTCAGCTCTGTTGTTCTCTGACAGGGTGCAGCTCAGCAGTAGGTCATTTACAGCACATAGCCACAGAACAGTGTGTTTGTGGGGGTAGTGAAATAATTTGAGTTTGAGAGCTGGGAGACCTGTGTTAACTTGTTAAATATGGAAAAATATGGGACCTTTAAATGCAAATTCACATGATTCAAACAATATCAACATATAGAGATAGTAGAAAATGCAAACGCACAATCTCTTTTACATTACTTAGTATTTTCAGATTAAAAGAATAGCAAGTGACACATTTAAAAGGTTGAGATATATACAGTATTATAGTGGGAAAAATCATATACTGAACCTTTTATAACATGAATTTTAATCTGTCACTCTTAGAACAATAAAACAATAATCTGAAATTTAGTAGAATTACAGTAGAATGTTAAAATTTTAGATATATCTCACTTAAAAAGAAAATAAATTCCAAAGTAAGACTGCATTTATTCCACTCCCTCATCATCTATACTGCTTCATCCTGCACAGGGTCGCAGGGGGCTTGGAGACTATTTCAGGAGACTAGGGCACTAGGCATGGTACACCCTGGACAAAGTGTTGATCCATCACAGGGCACACATACAAATGCTCACACCCTTCAGGCAATGTGTGGATGATGCCAATTAGCCTATTATTTGCATGTCTTTGGACCGAGGGAGGAAACACACCAAGCATGCATACAGACCCTGAGGCAGGAATCAATCCCTCAACCCTGAGGATGCAAGGTGACAGTGCTAACCACTAAACCACCATACCACCACTGCATTTATTTTTTCTTTGAATTTAGGTGATTTTAAATTTTGTTGTTCAGAATCTAATGGATTTTACTTTTTTTCTTTCTTTCATACTTGTATGTTTGGTCAAATTTTAAGGATGCTTAAAATTTATTGAAATCACATCAAATCACATTTTGCAACAACAACAAAAAAAAAAAAATCCATAAATCTTGCTCTTCTGCTACAACACCATGTCAAGTTGTAGCCATACCCTGCATTTTTCATGCCACCCCGCCTCTAGGAGTGGTGTTTAACAAAAATACAGTGCCTTTTTAATTGTAGCTGAACTCGGTTAAATCCAGATGCTACTGTGGAACTCGGTACCTCAAGACTGTACAGCCTTCAGTGCAGCCAGTCTTCTTTCTCATTTTACAAAGGGATTGGGGGGGGGGGATCAATGTTACACAAAATTTCCCACTTAGTTAAATTATAGTCAATCACCCAAGGCACGGTTGGTGTCCAATTCTTTTGCAAGTAGAGAAACAAGGCTATAATTTTACCCAATTAGGTACTTTATGTACTCAAGGCTTCTTTTAAACAATCTGAAGCACGTACTAATCCAATTATCCAAAAGAGTTCTGCTATCCACAGGGATGGTGAGATGATGGTGTGATATTTCCTGGTTTTCACTGTTCCTGAGTTTTTATTTAGGTGTCAGTTACACATAGTTGTGAGAGTTTTGAAAGATGTTCAACTCTATCACGTGATATTGACTTCTGTAGCACCACTTCCTTTTTTCTTAGTACATGGTGTTGCTACAAAATCAGACAAAATCATAACCAACTTACTATATTTATAATGTGTTTGATGTTACACTTTCTTGTAACCTTATGGTTTCTAACTTTTTGTATAAGAATTTTTTGTGACAATGTTAATAAATATTAATGTACATGTCAAATGTTGTCAAATAATACATACACTGGATTTTTCTTTTCGCCAAATGAACTTGTATTATTATTATTATTATTATTATTATTATTATTTATTTATTATTATTATTATTATTATTATTATTATTATTATTATTACATATTACCACCTTGAAACTGAGAGCAATGGTTACACGCTCTTTCAAAACAATAATATTAATAAATAATAATAATAATAATAATAATACAATAATAATAATAATAATAAATGAATCAATATGAAAAATTACTACTGTTAGAAGACTGGATTCCAGGGTGACAGTTAATATCAAATAATTTTTTTAGAAGACCCACACAGCCAATCAGAAAATCAATAATCTTAGACTTGCACGTTGCTGCTTATCTATTTTTATTAAATGATTAAATTAAAATAACAAATATTTTCATATATTTTTGAATGATCTCAACTTAACATGAGTCTAATGTTAAACTACAGTTCCTATGCATAATGTGTTCAAGCTGGTCTGCAAGATAAATGTTGCAGGATTCATCACTAAATATGCAGTTTAAAAAAGATGAGTTATAGTAGAACGAATCACACACTCTATCTGATGCAGAAATATATTTGTATTTATGCCAACTTGGCAACTCGTAGAACCAGAAGATACGAGCACATAACCCTTATTTTATCTTCACTTCATCGGCTCCCTGTGAAATTTCGCATTGATTTTAAAATACTACTTTTGACATATAAAGCATTAAATGGTCTCGCGCTGCAGTATCTGAGTGAACTGCTAGTGTCTTACGATCCGCCACGCCTGCTTCGATCAAAGGATGCAGACTGCTTGTCAGTACCGTGTAAACTACAGCAGGGGGCAGAGCTTTTCCTACAAAGCCTCAAAGTTATGGAATAGTCTTCCTGTTAATGTTCGGAACTCAGACACAGTCTCAGTGTTTAAGTCTAGGCTAAAAACCTATTTATTTAGCCAAGCATTTTGTAAATATATTTGCCTTAGGTAAAGGAGCAGATCTGGGGGACTCATGGACGTAGAGTATTCTGGTGAACTGGTATGTTTAATGCTGTCCTCCCCACTCTCATTGATCACGCAGGTTTGTTGACGGTGAGGTGATTGGTTACTTTACATCTCAGTTCCGCCTCATGTCTGTGTTTCCTTCTGGCTCTCCCTTTTAGTTATGCTGTTATAGTTAGTCCTGCCGGAGTCCCTGCTTGCACTCTACACTAACTATACATTCACCTTATACATTATGTGACTGTGACCAGACCTAACTGTTATCTCCCCCCTCTCTCTTTCCCTCTCTCTGTTGAGCTGCACATGTCGTTCCTGAGCTGCCATTGATCCAGACCCCCTCTGCCCTCTGGACCTGCCTGACTCATCCTGGTGCCCTGCTTCTGGTTGGAAATCTTGTCACATGGATGTCCCGTGTGTCCCTTTTGAGATGTGTCTGATGTCTGGGGACAGTTTCACTCTTCTATGAAGACGGTTCTGGCCTCGACTGATACTGGCAGCTGTTTCTCTGCGGACTTGGCTATAGTATCTATCACTCGATAGTTCAGGACTGGAATTTCCCACAAGTCTACCTGAGCCTCCAATAACTACCTGGACTCCATATTAACATCAACTAACATCACCTGTTATACTGAACTGCCTGCCACCTAACACACAGTATGAATGCAGATCAATTCCTGCTTCCTGTTTATCACCCAGATGAGCATGGGTTCCCTGTTGAGTCCGGTTCCTCTCCAGTTTTCTTCCTACTGCCATCTCAGGGAGTTT
Source organism: Clarias magur (assembly GCA_013621035.1). Classification (NCBI taxonomy): domain Eukaryota; kingdom Metazoa; phylum Chordata; class Actinopteri; order Siluriformes; family Clariidae; genus Clarias; species Clarias magur. The sequence goes on from QNUK01000717.1 coordinate 11,105, forward strand.
TTCCTTGCCACTGTGGCCCTCGGCTTGCTCGTCAGGGACTATCTGACCATTTTGATTCATACACATTCACATTTCATACAAACTTAAATAATTCTTTTGATTGTGTATAGCTGCTTTGTCATGGGGGATTTGCACATACAGTGACACGTCTCGGTCATTAAGTCACTTGATAAAATTTTCTTTATTAAGACCAGCACCACTTAATAACTGTTTGACATAACAACACCAATTTGAAGTCTCTGTCAATCAATAAACATTGCAATGCTATCACTTGGTGAATGTCATTGTTTGTTTGTTTGAAGACTCCAAGGGATTCAGCTTTTCAAGTAGTTGTTGGTCCATTTTTGGCTTTGTAGCCAAGTGAGAATATTTTAAATCTGACCGGGGCAGCTATCAGAAGCCAATAGAATGAGTGTTGCAATACATACTTAAAATAAGTAATGTGTCTGCATTCTGGGTCAACTGAATTGGTCAAATGGTACACAGAGACAGACCTGCCAGGAGCAAGTTGCAGTAGGGCATTCTCAAAATGAAAGAAACTCAAAGTGGCCTATGTGGATAGAAATTAATGAATACTTCTGATGCTGATCCATCAAATATATGATCTCTGCTGGACATGTGGTGATCTGAGCAGAAACGTGTGTCTGTAGGAGGGCACTAGTTGATGAGTTGAGTGTCATCTGCATAGAAGTATATAATGTCACCAAGAGAGGACCAAGTAGAAGAGGCCAAAGTACATTTGTGCTGCAGAAGTGGATTCCCTCCACATCACTCAATATGCCCAACTATTCAGGTAGGAGGCAAACCATTCCCATGCTGTGCCACAGGATGCACTTGTGAGGAAGGACAGGAAAAGTATTTTGGATAACTGTCAAAGTCTTCTAAAAGATGGAGAAGGGTGATGACTGGTGGCATTTGGGCTGATCTAACAACAATGTATGTGCAATGTGCTGCTTTGAAACCAGAGTGGTTAGAATCTTGGAAGTTGTGCTGTAAGAGATAGAAAGACAGTTGATTGCAGACAGTCTGCTCAAAGATTTTAGAAAGAAGTAAGAGAAGTAATATTGATCAGTAGTTGCAGATGTCCTAGGGTTCCAGAGTGGGTTTATTCCGGATGGCTCCCTTGAGTGCAACGGGTACTGTACATGACCATATGACTGGCCATCAGGAAGTTGGGAATTTTCCCTGTCAACCAATTTGGTGAGAGTTGGTCCTTCATCAACCAATCAATCAATCAATCAATCAATGATTATATTAATTCATAAACCTTATACAATAGGTCATCTTAGTTCCAGAGCTTGGGTTCGTGCAACCCATAATAGTACATGTCCGTTGCCATCACAACTGAAAGCATGTAGCATTTGTTCAAAGTATTGAGGATGTGTTCCCGAAACATGGACAGAAAGAAAAGCTGCAGTAGGATTCATTGTGCAAAAAAAAAAAAAAAAAAAAAGTGTGCCAAAAACAGAAAAAGGATTTACTGGCTGATGCAACAAAGTGTACCAGGATAAAGGGTTTATCGAAGCAGTGTGCAGATGACAATGAGGACAGTGGTGAAGAGGCAGAAATATCAGACTGGAGTTAGCAGAGAGCAGGTGCTGTTTCATGCCTAAATGCTGTATGCTGTGAACTAGTTAAATGAACAACCTGTTTTTGATAACCTTGGGGTTTCACTGCCAGAGACTTATTGCAGGTTTAAACATTTGCAAGTTTAACTAGTCAGACACATTGCACTAACATTGAGAGTTTATGCTAAAATTCTCTAAAATGTTTAAAAAACATCAAATTCAACTGAAAATGGTACATATAAACATGTAAAGTTTATGAATTTCCTCTATTTACCTTATTTTTTTTTAATGGTTAACATAAGGCATACATACTCTATGATAGCCAGCTCAGCAATTAAAATGATTTGTTAAATATTCGTTGTACAATCTAAATAAACAAGTGGCATTTCGAAGAAAGGAGGAAAAGAAAGGAGGCAATATTTTAAGTCTGAGAATTAAACAGGGTTTTCAAGGTCAGGTGATCATTGAATTAATTAATCATTGGTGGATTCATTTATGTACACAAAAAGATGGGGAAAGAAAAACCTTTAAAAAATAGTTTGATCATTTTACATATTAGCCATCAACAACAGGGCATAACAGGTTATTGTACTGAAGGATGGGAGACAGGTCATGAGTCTGAATATAACATTTCATTTTAAAGTCTCTGCAAGCTAATTTACTTTGAAGTACTGATGCACTCCGCTTCCCATATCTATGTGTTGCTCAGGTTGGCTCTTGCCCTACAAAGGTTTGTTGATCAGCAAACACATTGTTAGATCAAATTTGGTGTATCAAATCAGGGCTGCTGGACAGCAAATTCCCCGGCCTGTTTTTTTGTCGTGAAAATCAAGGAGTTTGTTGCTCTTGATCTACATGGATAACCCATTGATGTTCAGCAGAGAGTGGTGTTCTTCCAAAGCCGACAACCAGTTGTTTTGTCCCGTCCATGTTCAGAGACATACTCAGCACCAGGCAGTTCACCAGATGATGTGGAACTTGCAAAGAGCAAATTTTTGCAGAATTTTCCAGCCTTGTAGAAGGCAGTCTTAGCAACAGACACATCAGATGACAATTTAGACAGGAGAGTATGGTAAGAGACAAGATCTGTATCGAATTGTGATCTTTCCTCCTTCTCTCTGCAGGTCTTACTTCCAACACATCTGATAGCCAAGGAGCAGGGCAAGAATTTCTTTCTGGGATTAGGAGATAAAATAGACGGCGTTCCGGGAACATCTATTATTTTGCATACATTCAACAAGTTGCTGTCAACATTCCTTAGAGATTTTGGTCAATATTAACATGACAGCATCATTGCAGCTGCTGCAGATTTGTTAGTTGTGAATTTACTGTTGACCTGAGCATTGCTGCTGACCGTGTCCATCCTTTTATGACACCAGGATAATCGCCATGGCGATTCGGATGGACGTGGTCAGCAACAATGCTCAGGTAGACTGTGGCACGTAGAGTACAACATGCACAAATGATATTAATCGGCCAAAAGTGTGCCAAGAAAATACCCCCCACACCATTGCACCACCACTAGCTGTTGATTCATGCTTTCATGTTGTTTATGCCAATCTTCGGTTGAATTCTGAGAATTGTAGCTTCCGTTTCCTGTTCATAGCTGGCACCCAGTATGGCACCCAGTATGGCACCCAGTATGGTATTCCGCTACTTTATTAAAACTGCTTCAAGGTTCAATGTGTTGTGGGTTCAGAAATGCTCTTTGGCATACCTCGGTTGTAACAAGTGTTTTTGTTTTGTTTTGTTTTGTTTTTTGAGCTACTGTTTCTTTTTCATCACCTCAAACCAGTCTGGCCATTCTCATCTGACCTCTGATATCAGCAAGTCCTTTTTGCCCAGAAAACCCTAGAGATGGACATGAGTGAAAATGCCTGTAGATCAGCAGTTTTAGAAATACTCGGACCAGCCCATCCAGCACCAACAACCAGACCACATTCAAAGTCACTTCAATCAGCTTTCGTCCCCATTCTGGTGCTTTTGTTTGGTTTGATGCTTGGTTTAAACAGCAGGTTGACCATGTCTCCATGCTTAGATGTATCGAGTTGCTGCAATGTGATTGGCTGATAATTTTTTTGTGTTCATTTGTATATAATCTCCTTTGAACATATATAACTGTAATAATGTGAATGTGAAGCATAGAAAAACACCCTAGTACAGCATACAGCTGCACAACCTGACACTACATATGAGAAACCTCCCCTGCTTAAATAGCAGTATAACTTTTAAGTTGCTGACTTTGAATGTTTTATCTTTTATGGCATAGTGAAACACCAGACTGTGTGAATAGGAAAATATGTCTTTTCTAGTTTTACAAGATGAGCTGAGTGTTCTCTACAGGGGATGATTATGGAAATAGCTACCATAGCCTGTCATCATGTCTAAGTGTTTATGTGAGCTGTTCCTGATTGCTGAACGGGGTATGGCTTATCTCTCTGGGTCAGTTCTGATGGAAACACTGATTTCAGGGTCACAGCTGAAAGCAGGAGAGCTGCACTACTACCTGCAAATGCGAATTAGAGAAATTCAGGATTCGGTTTGAACATTCTAGAAAAGTGGTCAGTAAGGGATTATTATTCCTTGTAAAAAGAGAAGGTGTCAGTATTTTTCTGTGCCAGGATTCGAATGGTTAGGAAACAAGCATTGTAAAATTCCATTATCAGACATGGAGGCCTTGTTAATGTTCATATGATCCCCATGAGGTCCCTTGTAATTGCTTTTTATGTAGTTCAATGAATTAATGAGCAAACGTGTCAGCTGATTTTTTTTTTTCCTGTAATGGACAATCACCACTTTGGTATCAAGTATAAGTAGAAAATGAAATAAAATTTCAATAAAGCCCTTGCCCCATGAATTGCAAACTGATCAGTGCTGTGTGAAGAAGAAATTCTTTCCCAGTGATGGTTTTCCTATCACGATCAGATCACACTCCGCTAGTTTAGAGGATCATCCAGGCATTTTGGGAATCATGGCAGGCATTGTTATTCACCTCCCTGGTCAATATTAAATGCTGCTAGCCTCCGAGTGGCGCAGTGGTTAAAGCGCTCGCCCTATCATCCGGAGATCGCTAGTTCGAATCCCGGGTGGTGCTGTAACCTCTCGCAGCCGGAGGTCTAGAGAGAGCTGATTGGCCGAGCTCTCTCAGAGGGGAGGGATGAGAGGTACATAGTGCTCCGACATTAATCACGGCTCTACAGCCAGTCAGGGGCGTCTGTGAGCTCGCGCAGCGGAGGGAGCGGATAGCGCTGTCCTCCGAGTGTGTTACGCCGCCCCCAACGGTGCGCGAGCGAGCAGTTCGAAAAGATGCGGTCGGCTGGCGTCACGTGGTTCGGAGGAAACACGTGATAGTCTTCGGCCCTCCCGGCTGAGTGGTAGTAGTAGCCTTAATGTGGGAGCCCCCTAGTGACGGGGAGGAATTGGACACCACTAAATTAGGGAGAAAATCGGGGAAAAATCCAAAAAATATATATATATATATTAAATGCTGCTGGAGACATCACATCCTCCATCCAATGAAGGCCACTCACAGATATCTGTAGAATGAGGACTCAGCAATTTATTCATTTTCATTGTTAATTCTGCATCCACAACAGAATTTAAGTTTCATGATTTCTCTTCTCGCACCAAATGCTGCACGAATGCAGCTGGCAACATGATGCTGTTGATTTCTGCATTCTAGCAATGATTTGTTTTCATTCTTATGAGTCTTTTTGTTATGACTCTGCCTGTGATTGTTTTTTCTTTTATCTTACCCTGTTTTTCACATTCTCCCCCCAGTTTGTCGTCTGCACAACGGCCAACTTTCTGCATGTTTTTAGATATTGTCTTTGATTACTGATTTCCTTTCTCTCTCTCTCTCTTTTTTTTTTTTTTTTTTTGCCTGGCTTTATTCATTATTAATTATACAACAGTTAGTTTGTGCCGAGAAATGTGAATAAATTAAATGCATTTCACAAGTGGTGATGATGCAGTATAACAGAACTGGTACATTTCACTAGATGCATCACTCATACATGACACGTGTTCTACCAATAATTAATTACAGTCACTGTCGGTCACCAGCATGGGTGAGAGTATGTCTGTATGGTCAGCAGTCCTGAGGAGAGGGCAGCTGCCTGCCAAAACCCACATTCAAAATCAGCAATAGAAACTCTTTCAGGAAGAAAACACATCTGATTCTATCACCTTAAACAACACGTTACCTCATTAAGTACTGCTTCAAATTTGTTCTAGTTTAACTGTCTCTGACATTTTTTCTTGTTTTGTTCAAAGCTCATGCAAGCTACAAAGCTAAATAGCATTTAACACAAGACTAAATCCCAAATCCTATATTAACCCCTGATCAAGGGCACTACTTGGTGGGTGGTACAAGGGTTATTCACCCTGTATAGTGCACATTTGATGCTATTTGGGATGCAACCCCAGAACCTGGAGATTAGCTAATAATTTAAAGTGGAATAAGTGGAAATATAAAGTAAATCTCATAAGTTTGTCAGGACGATCCACCACATCCATTGTTTATTCTTCTCATCTTTTGGCTACATAGTTCCAGGAAGAATTTACTACTACTGTGCTTTCGCCCCTGTTGATTACGGTACTGTATATGGAAATCTACGTAATGCGTTAGGGCCGCCATTCAAATATTCAGTTACTTTTTAAAAAATGTAATCCGTTATTCAGACCAGTCATTCCCAATCCATTGGTGTGTGTGTGTGTGTGTGTGTGTGTGTGAGAGAGAGAGAGAGAGAGAGAGGAAGTCATCCTACAACCCTCTGTTATTCCTGCTGTTAAACCCCTATCTCACCTATGCCGGTTTGACTATGTGAGGACCGAAGTGCGGAAAGATGGAAACCTAATCGCAGCGCCGAAACTCGCAGTGAATCATGGTGAACCGTACTCACGGCCATAGGTGAAATAGGGTTATTACGTGTAGGTGAAATAGGGGTATTATAGGGGTATTAGTAGTTAACAGATTATGGGCCAAACTGAGTGCTGAGTGATGATGCTGGAATAATTATAAAGGTCTTGACTAGAACAACATGTATGAGGAAGCACAAAGGAAAAAGTACTCGAACTAGTTACTTTTATCAGAAAGTAAGACAGTAATGTAACTGGTTACTTTTTGGAGACAGTAATTTTGTAATGTAATTAGTTACTTTAAAACGTAACGTCCCCCAACACTGGTCGTCAGCTCTGCGAGTTACCGATGAATCTGTGGTGTTGGTGGAGCAGGATAACTGATAGATAGATAGATAGATAGATAGATAGATAGATAGATAGATAGATAGATAGATAGATAGATACAGATAGATAGATAGATAGATAGATAGATAGATAGATAGATAGATAGATAGATAGATAGATAGAGATAGATAGATAGAGATAGATAGATAGATAGATGAATAGACAGATAGATAGATAGATAGATAGATAGATAGATAGATAGATAGAGATAGATAGATAGATAGATAGATAGACAGATAGATAGATAGATAGATAGATAGATAGATAGATAGATAGATAGATAGAGATAGATAGATAGAGATAGATAGATAGATAGATAGATGAATAGACAGATAGATAGATAGATAGATAGATAGATAGATAGACAGATAGATAGATAGATAGATAGATAGATAGATAGAGATAGATAGATAGATAGATAGATAGATAGATAGAGATAGATATATAGATAGATGAATAGACAGATAGATAGACAGATAGATAGATAGATAGATAGATAGATAGAGATAGATATAGATAGATAGATAGATAGAGATAGATAGATAGATAGATAGATAGATAGATAGATAGATAGATAGATAGATAGATGGGTGGATAGATAGATATTTGGATGGATGGGTGGATAGATAGATAGATAGATAGATAGATAGATAGATAGATAGATAGATAGATAGATGGGTGAATAGATAGATAGATAGATAGATAGATAGATAGATAGATAGATAGATAGATAGATAGATAGATGGATGAATAAATAGATAGATAGATAGATAGATAGATAGATAGATAGATAGATAGATAGATAGATAGATAGATAGATAGATAGATAGAGATAGATAGATAGATAGATAGATAGATAGATAGATAGATAGATAGATAGATAGATAGATAGATAGATAGATAGATAGATAGATAGATAGATAGATAGATAGATAGATAGATAGATAGATAGATAGATAGATAGAGATAGATATAGATAGATAGATAGATAGATAGATAGATAGATAGATAGATAGATAGATAGATAGATAGATAGATAGACCTGCATTATCTGTTGATAAATGGTGTTTTTGGAACTTTTGTATAAAAGCAATATCATGCTTGAGGTCATGCTGCTGTACTGACTATCAGCCTGGCTGTGATATTAGTCGGCATTCAAGCCGTGATGATATTCGGCACAGCAGCATTCCATCTTGTGTGATATTGCTTAAATATGGCCTTACCCCTGCATCTTTATCTACTGTATATAAACCATCGCCACATGACATGCGGCATTCTACATTCCTGTCATTTAGCAGAATTGAACAGCACTAATAAAACGGACTAAAATGAACGATTTCCCAAATAACTCTTCAGCTTAATTTATACCAAACGTCATTCATTGACTACCTTTACGAATGACTGAAATGTTCAGACAGATCATACGACATCACGAAAGCACAGCGGCGACAACAGTCACTCTTAAACCTATTGAATTCGTGTCATCTCCAGGCACCAGCAGTGCACATCCCCGTGTGCCTCATGTGGACAGAACGAAGAAACATCACTCCTAACTAACTCTTCTCATTGAATGTTTCATGAGTTGTAGCTCAGTAAATGTCAATACAAGGGCAAGGCAGCACCAGATCTCGCTGACATATAAACATCGCTAAGACACCATAGAAGGACAAAAAAAAAAAAAAAAACGTTAACATGATTACCAGTTTGTCTTTCTGAGAGCTTTAAGGAGCATAAAACGTGGTAAATTATGCAGGAGTGCTCACAATGGGAAAAACGTGTTGAGATGAAAAATGAGCACACTTGCACTGCTCGCTTGTTTGTTGAGTGACTTGCATAATAATGTATGATTTTAGAAATCTGATTTCAGTTTTACTAACCTGACAAATTTAATCACAAGTGTAAATGTCTGCAGTTACTTTGTTATCAGGATGTAACAAAATGAACAGGAAGGTAATTAAGATCAGGAATATTTCTCTAATGGATGTAGTGATAAATATTAATATGTGTCCACACTCAGTGCGTCTCATAACAATGAAAATCCTGCTTACACTTGCCATTGGGAATTAAAGTGCCAGTCCTTTCACTTCACTTGCAACAGAAGCCACAGCACACGTAATGTGGGCAGCTTGACAAATGAAATAAACATCCACTGCGTCATGTTCCTTTCACGGCGACAGATGAGCTCCATCGAGCTCTCGGTAGAGACTTTTTTTTTTTTTTTTTTCTCTCTCTCTCCTCTTTTCTTTCTTCTCACTGTGCTCTAATCTGTGCACAGAGCTTCCTACAGGCCATGGCTGAGATATTGCTGTTTACCGGAGTTCTGCTTGATTACTAATAACGCCTAACCTTTTTGGAGGCCGGCAAGGCATTCATCAAAGGAAGGACTGATTAAATTCATTCAGCGGGTACACTGATGATGCGCACCATGAGTCAGGAAGCAAGGAGGACTCTGATGAAACAAAGGAGCGAGAGAAAGCCGAGGTCCACAGATACGAAGTGGAAGAAAGGACCGACGGTAAGATGCGGTGGGAGGTAAAGTGGCAAAATAAAAAAGCTGGAGTTAAAAAGAAAGATGATTTGGCTGGGTCTTGAATGTTAAAAATGTATTTATTCATTCATGCATTTATCTATAATAAACACTTGGACACTGTGGATAAACCACAAGAACAGATTGATTTTTTTTTTTTTTTTACTTTAGTCTTTTTTTGATAGGAGACATTGATTAATACTTCATATGGCACTCATTTGAAATAAGTTTCGAAACTATTTCCAAAACTTTATTTATTTATTTATTTATTTTTTAAACATTTTTCCTTTTTGGTCATTTTTATATAAAGCCCCCCTCTTCTGGTAATACTGTAGGGTCGAAGGTAATTTTTCCATACATTTGTGAATGTGTGTCCTATGTTATGTTATTTTCTCCATCATATAACAGTACTGGATTATTTTTTTGTGGTTATGAAATAATATATACATGTCATCAGGCAAGTAAGTAACATCATCAACAACAACAACAACAACAGTCAGTTGTTATTTGAAGACATGAAGGTCAGCTCCATGAAGAAAGTGGCTCTCATGAAGACCATCACAGGAATATATAGGTGGTGCTGTTAATTGTTAATCCCTGCTGCTGAAGAACACCCCCACAGCATGATGCTCCACTGTTGAGATGGTATTGAGCAGCTGACAAGTGGTCAAGACATTTAAACCAAGGTTGAACTGTTTCGTCTCAATTCTAAGGCTAATCAGACCAGAGAATCTTGTTCCTCACAGTCTGAGAGTCCTTTTGCACTGAGGAGAGTCTTCCGTCTAGGCACTCTGCCATAAGGGCAGGGCTGCAGTGATGGTTGTCCTTCTGGAGTCTTGGTCACTTCCTTTACTAAGGCCTTTCTCCCCTGATTGCTCACTTTGGCTGGGCGACCAACTCTTATAGTCCTGGTTGTGCCAAGCTTCTTCCATGTGAGAATTATAGAAGCCACTGTGCTCTTGGGAACTTTCATTTTTTGGGAGCCGCCTTCAGATCTGTGCTCTGCAGTAATCCTGTCTCTCTGCAGGCAGTTCCTTTGACCTCATGGTTTTTGTTCTGATAAATACATAAACAAACTAAAATAAAAAAAAGTGAAGTTGGTCTGAATATTTTCTGAATTATGCTAAGGGCACATTTTATTTAAATAAAATTTGTATACATATATCATTTTTCCTTGACGCACTGGCACCGTTACCAAATGTGGGTATTTACCCGATTAAGTGTTGATGCTTGTGAATGGAGTCTGTAGCGTCAATAAGAAAAATGGTCAGGGATCAGGATCAGCCCAGATTAAACGGAAATGAATTGGCATGAAAACCCTTCATTGTTTCTAAAATAAAGAGTATGAAGCACTATTATCATTTGCAAAATGCTGTGATGTAAGCAGAATAAAACACTCAAGAACAGGCTGTTATTTGGAAAGGATTCAAATCTGGAGTGGAAAAAGTAACTCCACACTACAGAGCCATTGATTATTTTCCTTACTTGCATAATTAAACAATGTTCTAGAAAGAAGAGACAGAAAGTGAGAGGAAAATGTTAGCTTTTATAAATTTATGGGAGTAAGCATAAATTTAATTGTGCTGAAATGCTGAGGTGGAAGTGTCTGTGTGTGTGTGTGTGTGTGTGTGTGTGTGTGTGTGTGTGTGTGTGTGTGTGTGTGTGTGTGTGTGTGTGTGTGTGTGTACGTTTATATCGGCCATCGGCCTCACTCCCTGCAGGCTTTCCACACACTGCCACAGCTCGCTAACACACAGCGCGGGCTGAGGCTGAACACTCACACTGTGAGAAATGCATTTCCAAACTCGCCTCATCACTCACACACACAGCAGGGTATACACAATAATATCGTTCTGGACAACAGCAACAGCAATACACACACACACACACACACACACACACACACACACACACACACACACACACACACACACACACACACACACACACACATGCAAGCATGCATGCACATATATAAACACATAATGATAAATACCATTCATACACACGGACACAAACAAGAGCCGCTCAGAGGCTCTAATATAAACCTGGGCGTTCTTTTACAACGAGAGAATCCTGACATGTTCGGACAGTTTACGTTAAGCCTGATAAGCGGGTATATGTGGAAAATATACTGATTTATAACTAACGCAAATCAATAATACAGCATAATCCTGTGTAAAGATCTTAAGAGAGATTTCCTCCTGGTTCATAGAGTAACTTCACTTCACAACTGGAGACTTTGACTTGATGTACTGCTTCACAACACACCACTGCTCTTTAACTGCAAATGCTCACATCGGTTCTGAGGAGAACTAAGATTAAAATGTTCAACAGCCATGACAAAAAGTAACTAATATCTAAATAATAATTTAGTCTTCTATTTAAAACCTCTACTGAAATTGAATGTCATCCGAGTTAATGAATAAACAATAAGACGGAATGTCAGAACTGGTTAATTAGACAAGATTTTTCCCTTTCTCCCATCCTTACGTGCTCATGTTAAAAGAGACCTCATTAAGAAACACTGCATGGTGTGCACGTAAGTGAAGCGAATAAATTGCCATGGTGATCATGTGCACCATGCTAGACAGACCTCAGACCTATCCTCCCCTATGTGCTAAAGATTTACAGTGGAATAAACTTGCTACTTACTTGATCAGAAATGTCTATAATATTGCTAGTTACTGTGACATTGCTTTGTGACAAAATGCATTATTTTTTCTGCAAATGTTTCCGTTGTCCTGAGTGGTTTGGTACCCCATCCAGAGTGTTTTCAGCCTCGTGCTCTGAGCTCCCTGAGATGGGCTTTGGCCCGCCCTTGACCCTATACTCCATAAGCAAATAAATGTTTTATACAGGGCAGCATGGCTGTCAGGAGAGTGTCTTTCACTGGCTTTCTGGTTTGAGTCTCAGTATCGGTTACTTCTCCACTTTTCAACTACTTTCCAAAATACACCTGGGAGTTAAAAGATAAATTGTTCTTAGTTGTGAATGATTGTCTAAATGTTATAATATTAAAATATTTTCATACACTGTTGTTATAAAAGTCAATAGATTCATCTTGTACAAACTTTCTAATATAACATACAGTGGAACATCGGATTGCAAGTAACTCGGTTTACGAGTGTTCTGCAAGACGAGCAAAGATTTTTAATAAATTTTGACTTGAAAAACGAGCATTTCTTAGTTTACGTCTTGGTTTAAAAGTTTTTTGACACTGACACACACACACACACACCGACACACACACACACACACACACTCTGCTCTACACAGAAACGCTGTTCTGTCGCAATTCTTTTCAAAGGTAAGGTTCATTTGTTTTTTGTTTTTTTTACTTTACAGCAGTGATTCCGTTAGTTTGCGCTCACACGAGTTTCATTGGAGGGAGGAGGAATTTTACTGTGTAAGACGAGGCGAGGGAAGGGGCTAATTACCCCCCCCCCACACACACACACACGGCACCTGCGCGCACAAACGGAAACACTTATCTGTTGGGATTTATTTTAACTTTTTTTAAAGGTAAAGTGCAGATTAATTTGTTTTATTTTTACTTTATATATTGTATAAATAATTTTTCTGTATTTATTTTTTTGGGCTGTGGAACGAATCATTTGAGTTTTCATTATTTCCTATGGGCAGATTTGATTTGGAATATGAGCCCACTTCCGGAACAAATTATGCTCGTAATCCAAGGTTCCACTGTAATATCATATGTATTATAAGCTTATTTATTATGAGGATGTTCAAGTCAAACTAAGACTTTTGATTGCAGAATAACAGAACATAGTTATGAAAATGCCCATTAGTTCTCTATATAATCCCTTGCTACCGTACACTAATGCACTTACACCAGGATTTAACTAGTGCTTGGATATTATCGAGGTAGAATTGTTTTCTTGGTATGCTGGAGCCGTGATCAGACTGCCTGCTTCACGTCATGAAACGCTGGCCATCCAAGAACTCCTCCTTTAATGATCCAAACTTGTGGAAATCCTGATGTATCTAAACTACTGAAACACTGGGATACGTGCATCAGTTTAGCAGGAGGTTATATAGTAAAATAAACCCAGTTTTGCTTTCATAACTGTGTTCTCTTATTCTACATTATAAAGATTGTAATTAATTAGATTGAAATGATTATTTAGCAACATTTTAGTAAAGAAAGCTAAACATTTCCTTACATGTTTAATAGCTGGGATGCCAGCCATACTTGTGGTGTGAGCTTAAGCCACACCAGATTCTTTCACCTGGCAGAGGAAAAGCAGACATCTCTGGATACACTACAGACCCACGCTTAAAGGCTTAGTGCTAGTTGCAGGTGAATTCCATTCAAACCCAATTGTTTGCATTTTTTTCTTGATTGCATCTAATTCTTTTAGTTTGGTCTGTCTGATAAATGCTCTCTAAATGATTCAAAATGTCACAGTAAAAAAGAGGCTTTGGAGTGTTTAAGTGAACTGATTCTATCTTGTAGTGCTTGGGATGCTCAGGACATCTTGATACATACAATGTTCATACAACTTAACCTAATAATTTTCTAATTGTTATGGCTTCTGAGCTTTTGAAATAAAATAATTACTGCTTAAATACTTTTTAAATATAAAACGAACACCAATTTATTACTGTATGTGGAAAGTCCATTTCATTCAGGGGTTCTAACAACAGTGGATGGATTAGAAAAATGTAACGTTCAGTGCATCATAGCCTGGCACTTGTGGGGCATAACAGTTAAAAGTTGTAGAAACAGCCTCCAAATTCACCAGATCTAAATCCAAATAAGCACCCATGAAATGGGATGTACAAACAAGTCTATAATCCATCAAGGACCCACTGCCCAACCCACATCGCCCAGAAAGTTCTGTCACCGGGCTAATGTCCCAGTGCCAGACAGGACAGCACCCCCCCCCCCCCCAAGTGGTCTTGTGGAGTCATGCCCTGAGGGACCAGAGCTGCCCTGGTGGCACAAGGAGAACCTATACAATGCACAATATTGCGCAACATGCTAAATAATGTTATTGTTATTGTTATTCATGTAATTTTAATGTTATGCCTGAAAGGTGTATAGCACACAGTTATCAGTGGGATTTATTTATTGTCATGTCATCTGGTATCACCCAAATGAGGATGGGTTCTCTTTTGGTTCTTCTCGGGGTTTCTTCCTCAGGTTGTCCCAAAAAGGTTTTTCCTTGTCATTGTGGCCTCTGGCTTGCTTATTAGAGACATGCTAATAAAACAATATTTAAGTGTATACTTTTTTTACATTTTATATTCAAATTCTGAATTTATATTTCCACAGAGTTGCTTTGTGACAATGTCTGTTTAAATGTACTAAAATAAAACTGAAAGAAAACAATAGGACAGGTGCCTTCCACCCTCGCATTCCAATAAATTATATAACATATGATGTAATTACCTTTTAGCCAAAATAGGCAGTATGTACTTTACATGACATTGATTACATTTTCAGAATTTCAGCTGGACAGTTGACAGCTTGTTACAACACATTGTGACAAATGCACAAACGTGTTAACAAACAGTTGTCACAGTTGGACATGAAGACATAGTTGCAAGTTTAATTAAGGTGGACAAAAGATACACATTAATCAATATCAGTAATGAGAACCAGTCAAGGGGTCAGGAGATGTACTAACAACTTTAACCCTAGGCAGTACAGAGTAGAAAGAAAGAAAGAAAGAAAGAAAGAAAGAAAGAAAGAAAGAAAGAAAGAAAGAAAGAAAGAAAGAAAGAAAGAAAGAAAGAAAGAAAGAAAGAAAGAAAGAAAGAAAGAAAGAAAGAAAGAAAGAAAGAAAGAAAGAAAGAAAGAAAGAAAGAAAGAAAGAAAGAAAGAAAGAAAGAAAGAAAGAAAGAAAGAAAGAAAGAAAGAAAGAAAGAAAGAAAGAAAGAAAGAAAAAAAAGAAAGAAAAAGAAAATGACAAAGTAAGAAAGAAAGAAAGAAAAGACAAAGTAAAAAGAAAGAGAAGAAAGAAAATGACAAAGTAAGAAAGAAAGAAAGAAAGAAAGAAAGAAAGAAAGAAAGAAAGAAAGAAAGAAAGAAAGAAAGAAAGAAAGAAAGAAAGAAAGAAAGAAAGAAAGAAAGAAAACTGGATGATGACCAACACAGAACATCTGCTTGCAATGCATGTGACAACTGATAGTCATTAAATACTGTGAATATTGAGTCTAGATTTGTGATCAGTAATCAGGCGATTTGGAGCATGTGTGCTAGAAGTTGAAGCGCTGCCTCTGGTCCATGCTGATGCTATCTCATCCAGACAGCTGATGCACCAGCATTGAGCACCAAGGGTGATAGAGGACTACTGGCTAAAGAAATGAACTCATCACAGCAAAATTCGAAACTCACTTTGCCACCGTGACATTAACTGGTCCCCATTTCGACCAAAAAGAAACTATCATTGAAATTGCAGAGGAGTTATCAAAGTGCAGTATCTGAATTATGGCGAATCAGATCTGGGACTTCAAATTTCCAATCACCTACAGGTAATGTGATGATAACGCAGAGATGTTCTACTCTGGCGGTGAAAAACGAGCATCAGATTTATAGTGGCCAGCCAGGCTGCCAGAAGCATAATGCTTTCCAATGATTATCAGACCTCCTGGCATCGATTCTGGAAACTGATCTGATCATACAGGCTGGAGATTTCAATGGCCATGATCTGTGAGATCTGGTTGCAAAGAAATTTTGAGCAGATATTTTCATGGAGAGATCAATGACAATGGACTGTGTTTGCTGTCCCTCACCTCATTCAGCAACCTGATTGTGGGGGAAAATTCATTTCCTGGACAAAGAAGAAAAACAAATGACAGACTTGATTCTGGCATATGCTGCCTCTTTGTGCCCCCAGACCCGAACACAGCCGTGGATCTCAGATGTGTGTTTGGACTTGGTGAATAATCTGAAACAAGCTAAAAACATTCATTTTGAATTGCAACAACAACCAAATAAGGTGACAACCACATGCAAAAAAGCTACCAATTCATCATCCTTCTCTCCATTATTGGCAAAGCCTTCATTCAGTACCAAACTACAAAAAGATTGGGAGCAATCATATGATCCCCATTTGCCAACTGATGGAAGAACGAATTTGATGCAGAAAGCAGCCGGGCATGATCTTTAACTGTGTCCACTTTCAGGAGGGCACTGGAAACTCAACATATGCCCCAGAAGATCATCCGACTTCTCTGAACATTGTGTGATGGCATAACTAGCCGTGTATGGATCCAAAATAAATGAGCTATCCTCAGGGTTTACCTCGAGTCCACCAAGGGGTTGCCTATCACAGTAGTCTATGCCATCATGAGAAAAGTATTCAAGGGTAAGTGTGGAGTCCTAAGACAAATTGTGACTGATTTGATTTCTACTCAAGATATTTAGATGTTTGAGACACTGATGCTGAGGCTCCACCCTGTATGCCATTGCCCAGTCACACGGTTTGAAGATCAATGCAGATAAGATCAAAGATGGGTCACGGATCAACTTACACTTCAAAGGCTTTCACACCAAATAGGTTCGGGAATTCAAAAATTGGGAATTCTGTAAATGTAAACGCTAAATGTAAACTTGAGGAAGATTTGAAGAACCAGGCTGACCAGTCATGAATCCAGGATTGCTGCCGGGATTGGAAACATGTTATAAACAAAATCCGAAGTCAATTCATTGTCACCCACCATGGTTTGAAGAAGAAGTACAAGTACTTAGTCCTGAGAACTTTAAATCCATTATAGTAGGGTATGTACTATGCACTGGTCAGCCACTTGTGCCACCGGTTTGCTGCCATGTCTGGCATGGGGATGTTAGTTGTTGGATCCATTTGGTGCTGTGTGTTTCAGGGTGCGGCTTTCATTGATTGCACTTGTTTGTCTCACACATTCCATGGATGTTTGGTTGGATTGAGATCTAGGGAATTTGGAGGATGGATCAACAACCTTGAACTCTTTGCCTGCTAAGCCCCACATACAGCAGTCTGTGATGCACTGGGTGTTTTGATACCTTTCTATCATAGGGAGCATTAACTTCTTTTTTGCCAAAGACTCTCTGTGGCCTTTGGTCCCCACAGGCATGGATGATCCTTGGGTGCCCGTGTTCCTGACACCAGTTTACTGGGACATAATTGATCAATGTGACTCGGTTCACCTGGTGGTCGTGTTAGTGCTGTGGGTCATCAATGTATATGACTGAAAGGCATTTCAATTCCTGTACAATGGTGATGTCTGTAACTGCCATAGGGCTAGTCCACAGTATTTACCTAGACAATCCTGAGGCAAACCACTGAAATAGAAGAGAGTGGTATTAGATTAGCATGTTGATGATGTGACTGTATTAGGTTATCTGGCTGATGATGAGCCATGGAGCCCATACAGCAGCTGGATGCTCTGCTGTGTGTTTAACAAACAAACGCACAAGGTAATCAATCACTAAGCATTGCACAGAAATTTGTTTTTCTGTTAAATTGTTTCATAAGATCCCAATCTCCAGCACCTGCGTGACTCTTTTATTTCGAAATCAAACATTTGTTTCTTGCTCATGGAAGGAGTCAGAGAGACACAAAAGCTCAATAATTTGTGCGCTGTTTAAAATCCGTATGGAGTGTGATGTTTATTTGAGCTGCTAACCCCAGAACGAGCAGCAGATGTACGCTCCAGTCGGCTTTCCAACACCACGTAAACATTCAGATGGATGGAGTTTATTTTACTGCCAACATGTGTTTCAGACATGCCCTTTGGTAAAGTGCAGAACTAAAACACAGGCAGAAGATTCAGCCTGCTGCGCCCCACTGGCTATTATGTCACTTAAATGTGGGATTATACTAAAGCCCAGTTCATTACACATTTCCAGAGCTTAGCAAAAAAGGGAAAATGACCGATAAGAAGAGATGTGGCAATGTTATCCATGTGTTTAAAAACGCTGACAAATAATGCTGCAATAGAGGCTTTAACTGTGAAATATGATTGCAACTACATTACACTGCAGATATTTGGGAGAGGAGAAAAAAAGAAACGGTCTATTTTTAGTTAAGAATAAACAGCAGCTATCATACAGTGGATCATTTCCAGTCTAACACTTTGGCAGAATTAATAATTGGAATCATTTTACACTCTTTTTTTTTTCCACCTGAAGAACCAGAGATCTTGAAATTTTGGTTCTTGGACTGTGCATAATGGTCAAACACAAATTTGACAGACCTGACATTAAAAAAAAAAAAAAAAAAAAAAAAGATTTTGGTAGTGATTACCAAAGTGCTCCTTCTATAAAAATAGGGAAATGGATGATAAGGAAATAATGTATTATAATATTATTCATATGCCTTGAAAAATGCTCACAACTAACGCTGCAATTCAAGGCCTTGGTTTTTACCTAGAAATACAATTGCATCTAAATTGCACCCAAAATCTTTCAGCAAATGTGTGGACACATAGTTCAGTATCTACATGAAAGCAAAACCGCATGTCTGTGCATGTTTGCGCTTTTCCCCTATAAAAGTGGAACAAATGTATTTCTCTTCCTTTTTGTTGAAGGTGACATTAATCACTTTCTTAGTAAAGAACTTCCATTCCACCTTGAGCACAGCTTGCCTCTTTTTATCAATATTAATGGTTCCCTTTCCATACTTAGCCAAAGCTATTTCACACTTGGTTAGCTGGGCTATGAGAAGCCTCTCCGGGGTGGTATATTTAGCACAAGCTTCCAAAATATTTTCAGGATCCCTAATCATTGTGGAAAACCTGCCATTTGAAGTAACACACTATAAAACTCCATTCCAAAAAAAAGTCATTTATCTTCCAGTTCTTGCTTTATGCATTTTAGTTGACTAATCCATGCTGCTCGGGTATTTAATATCTACTGACATCACTGGAAAAGGGAAGTGTTCACTAATGTACTCTGCTTTCACTGCCTTGTTGGAGTCAGACAGCCTCGCTGGGAGTGGTAGTTCAAGGCTAAGGAATGGAGAGATCGTTCACTAGTCAGCAATGGACATAATCCGGACCTTTTAAAAAGAAAAAAAAGAGCCATGTTATACATTAAGTTTCGAAAATACAGCCCATAAGTTGAACTTTAAGTTAAAAAAGTTGTTATTTGCATGAGGAAAGCACTGTTAATCTTCTGAGATCCTCATTCAGATTATGCAAATATCCCTTGTGTATCCCGAAGGTAGACGGATTTTTCTTGAGTAGAATTATCTGGAGCAGGGCTTAAAACCTTTAGACAAAAGAAATAGGCCTTTGCATAACCATACACCAATTAGTCATAGCATTATGACCACCAGCAAAAAATATTGAGTAGGTTCCCCCTTTTGCCACCAAAAGGTTTTAATTCTGAAAACAAGCATTGACCATTTCACCAATTTGATCTACAGACACACACATGCATCAAAAAGCCTTGATGGCCATGCCTCTGTTTCTGGTTCACCAGTTTTTCTTCCTTGGAGAACTTTTGGTTGGTCCTGATTACTACAGACCAGGAGTTACGTCTGATTGTCATAAAGACACCAAAATTTTGTGCTTGCCAAAGTCACTCAAATCGTTACATTTTCATATTTTTCTGCTTATACCACATCAACATCAGGGACAAAATTTTCATTTGCTACCTAATACATCCCATCTAGATCCAGCTGCCAGTCATCACTGTTTCAGTGGAAAGGATAGGCACCTACCCAATATTAGTTGGGTGGTCACAGTGTTATGGCTGTGCAATTTTAGAAAACTGATAAATAGTAATAATAATTAAACAATTCATAATTTAAACCAATCCAATCATTACAATTGATCATTTTTTAGAACCCTTTTTTTATTGACTAACCAGAATAACTGGAGTAAACTCCTCAGTTTTACCTCTTCCAAAGCACTGAATGGTCAAACAGATATTTTACAAACCCTCTTACCTGACATTTTTCCAAACCTGTATTTATCTAACATACATTTATTCAAGTGCACTTTCCTTCATGGGCTAGGCAGGTTTTCACAATGCTTTTTTTTTTTTTCTTTTTTTTCTTTTTTAATAAGTAGCCAGTTAAAATCATCATGGCAGTGTGGTTTTACGTGGCACTAGCACAAAATGTTCAAAGTGTGGAATTGCTTTTTTCACAAACTTTTAAAAGCCACAATGATGTTAACACGATATTCATATTTAACACAAGAATTTGTTCAGGAGTTTATCTTTAATGGAGTTGAGGAATTTTTTATATCTTTAAATTGTGAACACCTGCCCTATGAAAGGAAAGTGAGAGTTTGTTTAAATAATTTAAGGTTTTTATACCATGAATAATCGATTGTGATTGGTCAAAAGGCACTGATTAATTTTCTATAACATGAAGTCTGACAGTAGTGCAGTTTTGAATCAAAGATTTATATTTAATGTCCTTGTTCTAATACATCTAATATGTCACTTTCATTGTAATAATTCATTAACAGGGACTTGTAAAGTGGATGCTCCACATACAGTACTGTAGTCTCACTCCACCCTCACCTTCTGGAAATGCCTCAATCATCATGATGCTTTTTCCGTTAGGTGCTTCTGCAATAGTGAATCATTATTTTTTTATTTTTATTTTTTTTTTGCTGCTTTGGGTGAACATCCTAAAGATTTACACTTTTCATTATTCATTTATCCTCAAATCTCTCCTTTGCTTCATGTGCTTGGATAATGTAGTTTTCTACTTTTGTGATCTGCTTCTGCAATCATGAAAACTGGCCTGTGATCATCCTAGGAACCTTTGTGGTCCAACAAGGGACTGTGGAAGCCAATGATGACTGTTGTATTTATTGCCATTTTTACAACCGTGGTAGAACCTCTGGTCCACATGCACAAACGCATTCACACTACAGGAAATTATGGGATCGCCAATCTACCTAGTCATGTCTTTGGCCTGTGGGAGGAAACCAGAGCACCTGGAGCTTAAACCACCATGCATGGGGAGACCCTGCAAACTCCATGCACACAGACTGAGATGGGAATCAAACCCTCAACCCTGGAGGTCGACAGTGCTAACCACCACTCTTGGTATGGTTTATCCTTGGCTTTTGTACACCTAACTTACAGGTGAATTCCACAATCTGGTGTTGCCAGGAAGATGATGGGTTTGAGTCTGGTTCCTCTAAAGGTATTTTCATTACATTACCTCAGGGAGTTTTTCTCACCATTAATGTTTTATGGTGTGCTATTAAAATAAGCATCTAAATCTATGTCCAGATTTCTATACAGCAGACTTTGAACATTTTCTACTGTTAGGCGGGCAATATTTAATTAAACGAGTTTATATAATTCAATAAATCTTGTGGAACTAATCGTTATGGATTTTATGTTAGTTTGGATCTTGTATTAGATCCATTACAGCTAGAAACTTTGACCTTCCTAGATCAGTGTCCTCTGCTCCATTCCATGCTCATTTTCAACGATTCCTCTACATTCTTTCACCCCCATTCTACCCCCAGTAGCAAATGAAACATTCAGTCTTCATGCCTGGGCTCTAACCTTGAACAGGAAAGTGGAACTAGGAAGGACACTGAGTGCATGGAGTGCACTTCTAAGCCAGGCACCAGGTTTCTCTGTCACACAAGAATATAAATGGATTTTTGGCAATGGGAGACAAAACGATTTAAATGATGATGCTAGAATTCATCATGATCAGTAGGTTTGTCTCAAATCGAACCCAACCAGGTTTTAAGGAAATGTGCAAAGTCACAGCTTAGAGTAATGGCATAAACAAAAATAACAAATTTGTTCAATCCATTAAAACAAAATTACGGCTTTGTATGAATTTGACACAAAGCCAGATTTAAAGTATCATAAAGTCTGTTAATGGTGTGGAAACGCACGTCAATTATGTAATTAGAAGGAAATGTGATGCTGAAGAAGACAAAGAGGTTTAATTTGTATATACTTACAGTATATGAGAAAAAGAGAAAGACGATAAGCAGATACTGTATAGCGACATCAAAATTTCATATTAGTTGCTGTTCCAAGATATCTCGATATTTGAGAAACTGATGATGTGCTTGCAAACATCTTCATTATTGTGAAGTAATTGTGAAGAGATTTTTATAGACTTCCCTTTTATAGCTCCATATAAAACTACAGAATACATTGCCTTCTCCACATCTTTAAACCCTCAATAAAATG
This sequence comes from Clarias magur, assembly GCA_013621035.1. Taxonomy (NCBI): domain Eukaryota; kingdom Metazoa; phylum Chordata; class Actinopteri; order Siluriformes; family Clariidae; genus Clarias; species Clarias magur. The sequence goes on from QNUK01000717.1 coordinate 33,588, forward strand.
AAAGATGGCAGTTCAAATCATCGAGTCTATGTTCAAACAGTAAATCTTGAAACAGTAAATCTTGAAACAAGGACACAACTCTGAACTGAACTAATTTGCAGTCATTTAGAGCATAATAAATGTCATTTGATAAAGATTAAGGTGATCCATTTTATGTTCTTCTTTCACATCATTATTGTTCTCTGTGTAACTGTTGATTTGACTGTTTTCCTGTCATACTGCAAATTATTCTCTCTAACCTTCCTTATCATTAGTCTGAGAGTGTGGGATAAACTGTGGTTCCATGAACTTCCCACAATCATTCTTTATTATTAAACTAATTGACCTGACAGGAAAGTTTAATGACTTTGCTATCACCTTGTATGTTTTTCTATTTACATATTGTTTCGTCTCTTAATAGTTTTCTGAAGCTCCATCACCATTATAATGATTTGGTAAAATCTTCCTAACCAATGGGAATTTCTTTTATAATATGATGTTGGACCGTCAAACAAAGTCTTTAACTGTTGATCTGCATCCTGTTTGAATTAACTTTATTTGGATAGAAGCATCAGCCAAATAGGTAAATGTAAATGCTGTACATCAGTTTATCTGTTAATTTAATAGAGTACATTTAAAGCAAAGTACATCATCAACATATGATGAGAGAATCATAGAGGAAGAAAGTAAGAGACACACACGCACACACACACACACACACACACACACACACACACACACACACACACACACAAAATTGTTGGTACCCTTCGGTCAATGAAAGAAAATGGTCACAGAAATAACTTTAATCTGACAAAAGTAATAATAAATAAGAATTCTATGAATGTTAACTAATGAAAGTCAGACATTGCTTTTCAACCATGCTTCAACAGAATTATTTTTTTTAAAAATGAACGCATGGAACAGGCCTGGACAAAAATGATGGTACCCCTAACTTAATAGTTTGTTGCACAACCTTTTGAGGCAATCACTGCAATCAAACGATTCCTGTAACTGTCACTGAGACTTCTGCACCTCTCTGCAGGTATTTTGGCCCACTCCTCATGAGCAAGCTGCTCCAGTTGTTTCCGGTTTGAAGGGTGCCTTTTCCAGACAGCATGTTTCAGCTCCTTCCAAAGATGCTCAATAGGATTGAGGTCAGGGCTCATAGAAGGCCACTTTAGAATAGTCCAATGTTTTCCTCTTAGCCATTCTTGGGTGTTTTTAGCTGTGTGTTTTGGCTCATTGTCCTGTTGCAAGACCCATGACCTGCGACTGAGACCCAGCTTTCTGACACTGGCCAGCACATTTCTCTCTAGAATCCCTTGATAGTCTTGAGATTTCATTGTACCCTGCACAGATTCAAGACACCCTGTGCCAGATGCAGCAAAGCAGCCCCAGAACATAACAGAGCCTCCTCCATGTTTCACAGTAGGGACAGTGTTCTTTTCTTCATATGCTTCATTTTTCCGTCTGTGAACATAGAGCTGATGTGCCTTGGCAAAAAGTTCCATTTTTGTCTCATCTGTCCATAGGACATTCTCCCAGAAGCTTTGTGGCTTGTCAACATGTAGTTTGGCATATTCCAGTCTGGCTTTTTTTATGATTTGTTTTCAACAATGGTGTCCTCCTTGGTCGTCTCCCATGTAGTCCACTTTGGCTCAAACAACGACGGATGGTGCGATCTGACACTGATGTTCCTTGAGCATGAAGTTCACCTTGGATCTCTTTAGAAGTCTTTCTGGGCTCTTTTGTTACCATTGGGATTATCCGTCTCTTTGATTTGTCATGAATTTTCCTCCCTTGGCCACGTCCAGGGAGGTTGGCTACAGTCCCATGGATCTTAAATTTCTGAATAATATGTGCAACTGTAGTCACAGGAACATCTAGCTGCTTGGAAATGGTCTTATAGCCTTTACCTTTAACATGCTTGTCTATAGTTTTCTTTCGAATCTCCTGAGACAACTCTTTCCTTCGCTTCCTCTGGTCCATGTTGAGTGTGGTACATACCATGTCACCAAACAACACAGTGACGACCTGGAGCCCTATATATAGGCCCACTGACTGATTACAAGATTGTAGACACCTGTGATGCTAATTAGTGGACACACCTTGAATTAACATGTCCCTTTGGTCTCATTATTTTCAGTATTTTCTAGGGGTACCATCATTTTTGTGCAGGCCTGTTTAATGAGTTTATTTTTTTAAATAATTCCGTTGAAGCATGGTTGAAAAGCAATGTCTGACTTTCATTGGTTAGCATTCATGGACTTTTTTTTTATTATTACCTTTGTCAGATTAAAGTTATTTCTGTGACCATTGTGAGTTTTTCTTTCATTGACCGAAGGGAACCAACAATTTTGTCCATGTGTGTATATATGTTTTGCACTCCAGCACCAACCATTACTGAAGCAAAAATTGTGCTTTCTTGCACCAGATAAGCCTCCAGGGACAGGTAAGCTCTCTCCATCTATTGAATCTGTTGCTCAAATGGACTCTTCCATGAATAGTATTAGTGTTACGTGGTGTGGCGTGGAGAGCCGCATCGCGAGATGTTATACTGTTTCGAAGGGCTTTAGAGGGGGTAAACGAAATAGGAGTTTGTGAGAGTGCTTGAGAATGATACGCACAGGAAGACCTTTCCGTTTTTAGAGATGGCGTGGGATTATTGATTAGAAATTTAAAAGGAAATTAAAAAATAAATAAAGAAAGAAAAAAACTGAAAATGCAAAATATTTTGCCATCTACAAGGCTATATCCTCTCTTGGCCTTCACCCTTACCTAGGATTTATACGAGAGAGGGGGTTTTGTGTATTTATTAACTCAAACAAAGAGCACACGCTTAACTAATGCGTTTCGCTCTCTCTCTCTCTCTCTCTCTCTCTCTCTCTCTCGTTCACCTGTGTCTATGAAGATAGGGGCTGGGTGTTTGCCTCTTTCTCTCATTTTTCTGGGCGTTTCCCTTCCTTTCACTTTTTTTTTTCTTTCTGTCTTTGACTTTCTTTCTTTCTTTCCTTTGGCCCTGATACCTTACCGGTGCTACCTAAATGATCACACAAAGTGCCGAGGTATCAGGACCCTTAAATAAACAGGGTGAGGCTCCGTTCAGACGGCTTGCCTTACGGTCGTGTTTCCTGGCAACCGCGTGTCTACCTGGCCGCGCGGGCCCCTGCCTGTTCAGAACCCCATGGGGTATGCAGAGTATTTATGCGCAGTCCTGCCCCTCGTGAGACCCACGTCGTTACAATTAGTTCAAGCACTGAATCTCTCTGGTGTCAAGAATTAAGCAGCAGATGTCTATGAAGATCTTCAGTCATCCAGGCCATGATTATCCCAAATATGCTGTTCAGTGTCAACTGGGCTTGCTTTGACTTTCTAAAGGTATTTGAGGTCCCATGAGAGAGGGTTCATTTGTTCCTATACTAATCCTGATTGGTGTCTATTGTACTGTAAGCTCGAATGAATTGTCAAGTATTTGACTCCCTAATTCTGACATGTGGGTTGTCGTTTCATCCAAACCTGTTGTTAGAGTCAAAGTAAGAACACTTCCACTTCGGAAGTGATTTACAGAACTGCATTGGATGTGGATTATGAGTGGAATCTTACACCACCTCCTCTGTTGAGAGCGAGTTGTTCCAAATTGACTGCTCTTTCTATCTGTGTCCAGAATGTAGACAATAATGTCTGTGAAAGAGTGACACTTGTCTTTCAGATACTGATGGACTGCTGGGTCTTGTCCTCAGGAGCTGGCACTCCTGTGTAATCTCTCGCATTTGTTAAGTGGTTCTCAAAGAGTAAAGATGGAGGCGTATGGGGTTGTGTCTTCTGTCCACTCTGATATGTGACTGCATAATCCAGGATCGCCACCCCATCCCCTGTAACATCCTCGCATGTAACCTTGACGTTTCTGTCCACAACATGGATGTGTTTAATGAACGCTTCTACCTCCTGTGGTTTGTTCTTGATCCAGTTGGGGCCAATGGCGAAGTGTAATTCATTGGAAAGAGCTCAGGGCACTACATTTTTACAGACTTTTAGCATGCGGTCTTCTTATGGGAACGTCATCTCCATGCCAAAGTGGTGGAACTTACATGAGATCGATTTTGCCTTTTTTTTTTTTTTTTTTGCATCAAGACAATCCAACCTCCTCTGTTGTTTTCCAGGCCAGAATAATCAAGCCCATTAGGAATAGTTGCTGTAATGCAGGGTTAGTAAAATGGGTTTTTCCATTCCTACCTCTAATTAAGCCAATCCTCAACAGTGTTCACTGGAGCAGGTATCATCTTCTGGTTTTGGACCCCCAGATGACCAAAGTGGCCATGGTTCTCAGTTCTCCTCTGTCTACCCCATAGTAAATTCCTCTTTGCATAGAACTGATCATTTAGAACTGTTGACTCTAATGGTCATGTGAAAATATTGTTATATAATGTAGGTATACTGTGTTCTAGATCTTTCCATGTCCTTAGCATTCTATTGAAACGTGAACTGAAGTGATTTGGCTTTAAATATTTTAGTCTCAGAAAAATGAATAAAATGCACTCATCATATCGGCTGTGGATAAAGTCCTTTTGTTCTTTATAGATCCCACAGTTTAATAGACTTTTAACCGTACAGATGACAAATTGGAGAATGATGGTGTGCAGTGTGTCCACTGGGAACCCTAGATTGGAGTCTCTTTTTTTCTTTTTCTATATCACGAATAGAAACTGGTGTTATTTCTTGGCCGCTCAGCAGTTGGTCGGGACTACAGAGCTGTACCCCATGTTGTGCATTAGTTGACAGTGTGCCCAGTCTCGTCAGAGGGCTTTTTTAAAAAATGGCTTTATTTAATTTTTTTTTTAAGGCACTACACAATTCTCCTTTAATGGTAGACAAACAGTGGTCAGTGCTCTGGCACTCGGCCATGCAGGTAGTACCAGATAGCGCATAAATTTCCCACTGCCTGCAGATGTTGTTTCAACAAAAGGTCAAAGTGACTCTGAAACACCGTACTGCCTGAAATAACAATTGAACTGTTTTCCTTCTCATTTGGAGTGTATTTACCCGGCACATTTAAAGTCATCAAGGCTCCTAAAAGTAAAATAAGAAGGTGTGATTGAAGCCTGAGGGTAGGCTTTATTAATGAGGTCACTCACAAGCTGTTAGCAACCAGCAGGAAGGATCAATGAAATGTTTAATGAAACATGAATCCCCGAATTAAGCAGTGCTATGAGGCGAAAATAATTTATTTCACAGCTGTCAAAGCAGAGGAACAAATCATTCATAGTCGATAATGGTGGCCCAGCCATATCATTGTTTTGAGGTTCAAGTGTTCTGAAGAAGGCTGTTGTGTTTAATCATTGTCAATGGCCAATAATGTAAGGTTTCAAAAGGACAAAAAAAGCATGCCGGTTCACGCCGGACACAATTCCGGGCCAAATTGCTTGATTTAAAATCTCTGTCTGGCATTAAGCACTTGTTTCTAGATGAAACGTCCAAATGTCTGAGACCAGGGTGACATATCCAATATCTTTACTATTCCTCCCTACAGTATTCTGCATTACTTTTTTTTTTTTTTTTTAGATCACAATCAAAATTTAAGCACATTTGTAACATTTAAACGCAGAATAATTGAAACATATTTTCAGATGGGCTTAATCTAACATGGATCCATGGATGATCAGGTTTCACACAAACATGAGGAGGCGGGCAGTATGACTTATACTTTAGTCAGGCAGTGTAATTAAAAGACAAACCACCAAAAACTAGAAACGAACGCAAACTAAATATATTTTCACTAATGGCATCAGATGTGTGGACCTTCAAAGTGTTTTTCTACCTGAACCTTATTAATTTTTGTATTGTAGAACATGTACTATTACTTTTATAGACTACTAGAATATAATATGGAGTAATAGAAACCCCAACCCAGTTATTCACAATTAATTCATTCTTCTTAAGTATATTTATTCTGTTATAACTGGAACACTCTTGGAAAACTGAAAGCACTAGATTATATGTTGTTATTATCTTTTTATTTAGCGTTAATCAGTGTTTTCTATTTGCTTGGTACGAGTGTGAAAGAATGAATGAAAATTCTTCATTGATGTTCTTTATACTTTATGCCCTGACATTTGAAGGTGGGGTAATGTAATTATATATGATGTATCTCTAACTCCGACGTCTTTTCAGCCATTTTACAGATGTACGTGTTTGGAAACAGTGCACTTATACATAATGCAATTTTATCTGGAATGAAACCAGTCCAAATAACCCCCGGTAATACATATTCCATTTAAAATGACCTGTCGGTAAAGTACAATTTTATAAGGTACAAAATAATGTTATATTTTATAAGGGAAAAAAAATGGTCGTGTTTTTTTTTTTTTATTAGTACAAAAAGACCTTCCAGGATGTTTATCCAAACCAAATAGTGTCCAAATTGATATCAATAAAAAAAAAGAAAAGAAATAAAGGGAGAGATAAAAGCTAAAGTTAAAAAAGGGAAATAAAGGAAGTGATTCTTTGGAAGTTTAATGGTATCATCATGATCTAATAAGCATGAGCAAGTTGCACAGTCACAACCCTTAAAACAAGCAGTTTAATACATTTTGTAGTACTTTAGCCAGTTTGTATTAAATTACTGTATGTATGTATGCATGTGTGTGTACAGTGTGTGTATTTAAATAAAGTATCTTGTGTGTATTGATCTGTCTAGATTGTAAAGACAGAGCAGAATTACTACAGATATCCTGCAGCATCATTACGTAACTGCTGTCTTTCCTGAGATTATCCATGAAGTAGCTCTTTTTCTCACAGATGAGATGAAGCTAATAAAGTGACAATAATCGTTTAAGTAAACATAATGAACAACCTGTGATGAAATATCTGGTGAACGAAGGCTTAAATGCGATTGACATTTACAGAAGCACGGCACGGCGCGGCGTTGAGACTCTTAGTCGCAGTAAAACATCAGAATGGTGCAAACGTTTTAAAGAGGGCCGTACGGTACGTGTGTGAATTTACAATCCTGGCCGAGGTGGCTCAGAGCCCAATGCAGTCATTCACGTGAACATTCAGGGAGGGGAACACTTGATCCTTGAAAATCATCGGATAACTTGTCAGGGAACCTGCAGAAGAGACGCATCTGTCTGTGTGAACTATACACGCAAACATTCACAGACACCACTTGTACATTACAGGAACTTGGCTGGAAGTTATTGTCACAGTCCTGACCTCACTCCCAGTCATTTCCACATGTTTGGGCCATTAAAGGAGTTCTTGGGAGGCCAGTGTTTCAGACATGAAGTAGGCAGTCCGATTATGGCTCCAGTGTACTGAGAGGACGTTCTACTTTGGTGTATAATAGAGATAGAAAAACTCTCATAACTGTATTGTTTTCCTGCACAATCTAAAGTCCCGACTGTAAATTAGTATTTAAACATGACTGCAGTAAATGATTCACAGAAAAGTGTTGCATGTTAATAGTTTTTTTTTTTTCCCCTCTGGCCACAACACAGTCAATGAAGAAGTCATTCGTCATGTGCTTTACCGTAATCCCCACTTATCTGAAATCATTTATATTTCTGTTATAAGATGAATTGGATTTTCCGTATTTCTTTGTCATCAGCAAAAAAAAAACAAAAAAAAAAACAACAACAACAATTACAACAACAAAAAAACACTTAAGCACTTTTCCTCTAGGAACTAAATCAAATTGTTGCCCTGCCTTGTGTTTCTTCATTAGCCAAAGTCAACAAAAGCTTATCAGTGTTCTGCATTCTCCACCAATTCAGTGTTGATAACTGATTAGACTCAGAAGGCATTTGGTATTGGATGTGCATCTTGCTAACGGAAAGCTAAATTAAGTTTACCTTCAGGAGTGACACAGTGACCTTTCTTGCAGAAAAAAGCAATTGAAATGCCTACCACAAAAAAGAGCAATTTTAACACTGGGGCACAGGTTTTTTTTTTTTTCCCCCCCTCAGTGTATTAGTTTCCGGTCATGCAGAACACACACACACACACACACACACACACACACACAACACACACACACCACACACACACACACACACACACACACACACAGAGAGAAAGAGAGAGAGAGAGAGAGAGAGAGAGAGAGAGAGAGAGAGAGAGTTAGACTTTGGTTTGGTTTGCATAGCAGCATTTGTATTAGTATTATAACCTCATCTCGGGGCTACAACACACATAGACAAGTCATGTTCTCTCTCTCCAGACGGATGGCTGAATGTGAGACAGAACATTGTCACACTTGACAAGAAACAATCATTCGAGTTTCTATAGAGGACAGTGAGGATTTATGATTTGTATAAGTGGTTTAGTGGATGGAACTCAGTAGTTGAGAAAGCAGTTAAACCTCTAATCTCAAACTACTGTAATAGCCATGCTTTGGTCATTTCATTTGTATTGCATTACAGGCAAAAAAAAAAAAAAAAAAACAGTAAGATTTGGAGTACTTATGTGAAACAAGAGTTGTATTCAGATTGTTGTTAATAGTACATATTGGGGATTTAACACTGTAATTGAACACATTGACACATTGATTATTCAGACCTCAGCTGTCACTGCAGACATAAGACGTAGCTTATGTTCAAATTCAAGACTAAGGTTTGTTTTCTTCAGTTCAGTGCTAAAGTCTGACAAAGAAACTTTTCACTATAAATAAATACTGTGTATGTGTGTGTGTGTATATGTGTATATGTGTATATATATATATATATATATATATACATAAATAAAACATACGTATATATGTGCATATATACTGTATATTTGTATTTGCAGAGTTACATTAAGAACAGATGGTAAAAATTATCACATTTCTCAGCAAAGCCTTACTTTATTGTGGATAAACTAAGTGAAACCTCCTTAAGGGGTGCCTGCAAGAAATAATAGGAAAACACGCTGTTGCATTCTGTGCATTCTGTGCATTCTGTGCAACATTCCACGCATTCCGTCTTCACACTATGGTGCCCCGTTTAGACAATGCAAGCAGAGCGAGTTTGTCAACTCCATGCCACGCAAGCAGACATCTCCTGATGGTTTGGAGATGCTGGAGAAAACCAGGTTGAAATGAACAGATTACGAACAACTGCTGATCTCTCCAGGTCTGGAAGGACAAGAGTGATCATGACAGGATAAGACTAATTCAGTGGTCTGTGTTGTCAAGATGTGACTGATGACAGAGGCTGATTTACTCAATATTGACTTTGTAAACATGAATGTTAACCGCAAAATTTCTATAATTCCTGGAGCAAAACATTTCAACTTTCTGCTGCTGATTGATACAGATTTGTAATAAAATCAAAGTTGTATTTATTTGGCAGAAATACATTTTTTTGTATTAAATGTATATGTTCACTGTTCATTTTTTTTTTCTATTGTTATTATTGTTTTACTATACTGTGCCAAAGTATTAGGCACTCTGTGTTGTTTAGGAGATTTTTTTTCCTTTTTTTTTTTTTTTTTTTTTTTTTTTTTTTTTTTTTTTTTGTCAGTTTTAACATTTTAGGACTTTATAATTGAGTTAAAACTAACCATTTCTGATTTTCACAAAGTAGTATTCAACCACAAAATTAAAGGTTAAAGAAAAATATTTGCCTGCCAGAAAAAAAGCTGCATATTATATATAATCAACCACGTTTCATACAAAAACACACAAAAAAAAAAAAAAAAAACAAGAAATTGAAGCTGCTGGATTTCGCATGCACAAAAAAGCAGGGACAAGAGTCAATTGATTTTGTAGAGCACCTTTCACAATGGTCATCCTTACAAATCAGACTACAGTCAAAGTCCTCAGAAGAACTGTTGGCCCAGTAAAACTTAGTAGCTCAATTCCTTATAAAACTGCAAAAATTGTTCCTGAAACTAAAGGGTCCTCAAAGTCACACCAAACCCTGACTTTGTTTCATTAATTACTGTTTATATTATATTCTTGCTCTAAAGGGTTTATTTGCATGTGAAAGACTTGTACATGTATACTGATATGCTCTACAATATTTTCACTAGAGATTTTACAAATAGCATCCAGGGTCCTGTTCTTTCCAGTATGTAGTGCAAGAATCCTATACATACAGTATCACACATGCAAATTAGGAGGTGGTGGTCAAAACCACTTCGACAGGTGATTTTTTTACACTTTTATTCAAGGTTTCCCACCTGCCTGGGTTCACATCCGTGCAAACAACAAGTTAAGCTTGAGCTCTGTTAAACTCTTCCATTGCATATCCCAGCTTGGGGACTGGGGTGATACAGTGCCTCTGGGGCGGACATATAAGCAGGTCTTGTTCAAGGGCACGCAATGGCAGACTCATGGTGCTGGGGCTTGAACCATCTACCTTCTGATCAGTAACCCAGTGCCCTACCCCAATGAGCTATTACTGCACCATGTGCATATGTGCAAACACTCACCATGATCGGCTCCACACTCGGCCACTGGGGCAGCAGGGTGGCACCCTTAGTGCGAGTCCCAATTATGGATTTAAGAAAGGAGAAGTGAGTTCATCATGAAGGACATTTGGCTAAAATCCTGTGCCTAAATAAAATATGCAAATTGTATGATTCCTTTTGGGACTAGCTGGAAGGACAACAGCAATTATCAGAAGCAATAGGCAACATGGCCGGAAGACTTTCTGTACAACAAGCCTTAGAGCTAATATTTCAGCAGATAAGGGAGTGAAAGCTGGGGACTGTAACAGAATGGAAGGATAATGTAGAATTGAACTCTGAATATGACAACCAAAATCTCAGGATTCAGAGGACAAACCCAAAGACAGCCTACCACAAAAATGAACACCCAAGACTGTTAAGACTGTTAAGCACACTGAGCAAGGACAAGGAGAAATGTCCATGCATCATGTTCAAGACTGGTTCGATATGATCATCATCTCTAATAAGTGAACCAACTTGCTTTACTCGTAATATAAAACTGATGGTACCTGTGCCCACAAAGATGGCGGTGAGACATGTCGATGACACAAAATCACAATTTATGCTATCGATTTCATTCTCAATTGAGAAAATTGTTCTGGATTTGATCAATCTTGCAGGAAGACACTTTTTTTTTTTTTTTGGTAAAGAGGTGAAAGATGTCAATAATACAGCATTTGAAGGCAGACTTTGGGAACCTTATCCTTAGAGGTGTCTACAAATAGTAGTACAGTATGCACCAAAAAAATATGGAAAAAATATATATAATATGGAACTGAAACTTGCACATCTTGGATGCGCATTTCCGATGGGGAATATTTCCAAGGCTACGTGTTCCCAGTAGTGAAAAGAAAGTTGCAAATGGGTCGATCATTGGAGGAAAACATATTCATAGTTGAGTATTATTTCCACTCATATGGAAGTAGTAGTGATAGAGGACCAAGTTGAAAAAGGTGGCAGAACAAGTCCTTCCCATACCTGTCCTATTTCCCCAATCTTACACCACCTGATGCCTACTTGTGGGGAATATTAAAAGAGAATGAGTTCAACTGTGAACATAGGTTTGAGAATCTGCATGAACGATACGGACACTGTCTGTCTACAGCGAGGCACTGCACACACACTTTTAACACTTACATTACACATACCGTGTAAATCAACATGCTACTAGTGTGTATGTTGAATTATTTTAGGAGAAATAAACTCACAGACAAAAACAAGGTAATGTTCATCCTTTCATTTTAGTACTATCAATTTAGCCAAATACTGTATTTTCAAAGGGACATATCACATAAAAACTTAATTTATACCCAACAATATGCTGATTAGAATAAAGACTTTACAAAATAGAACAATTATTCACAAAAACATCAGACAATTTCTCTGCGAAAAGTGATTAATGAGAAAGAAATTAACATTAAATAATAATAAAAAAAATTAAATGCATTTGTTTGGGTTATTGTGTTGAAAAGGTTTAAAGCTGTGATAGCTGCAAAGGGTGGGCCAACATTGGACTGAGTTGGATGTGAAGATGTCAAGGCAAGTGAGCAAATATTTCTAATATATACATATGGTGAAAATATCCTAAATATCCATGAATTAATCTCACTAAAAGTATCATCAAAATAGAAAAAAAAAAAAAAAATCTAATATAATATATGATTACTGATCACATATATTTTGTGATCCCAAGCTTGTAGCTGGTATGAGAGGATTGAACCTTTCATTTCTTTGTAGCTTGTGGCAAAGGACTTGGCCTCAGTTCATTTTAATCACGAGTTTCTAAATTCATGCTTCATCTGCTTGATCTTTCACACAGTGTGCTGGACTTTCCACTGCACTGGTCATCATGTCCATAGGAACTGGTGGGGTAGTTGATTTAGTGGTCATGCGACACATGTGACCAAACCAACGTAGCCATCGCTGATGAATATTTTCTTCAGCTGTCAGGGTGTCATCGTAAGTCCAACTTGTTATTTTCTGAATATATTCATGGATGGATTCTGGCACATACATCTCATTCAAAAGGCTTCAAGTTTGTTGAGGTCTGACTTCAGGAGTATCCATGGCTCAAACAAACAAGAGGTAGTGGCATTATAAGTGTTCAAAAATGTTTGATTTTTCCATCAACGGCATTTTTAGACAAGTGAATGTTCAGGTTGCTTGTCCATTTCTGTTGTTAATCTCCATTGTGACTGCAACCTTTTATCTCCTGAACCAGTAAGCCATAATATATGAATTCCAAACCCTGTCCAATCTGACAGGTATACTGTATGTTGATTTAATGTACCATCAGGTAAAATGAATTTGATTATGTCCATGTTGATTTTTGAGACTAAAGGTCTGTGCAGCACAGCCACCAACATTCAACAAATATTGTACTGATATTGAGATCTTTACTGAATTAGTTTTCACCATCCTGGACTCCGTGTTTCACCTTGAATGTCTTTCTCACCATTGCATCATCTATGATGTTAAACAGAAGTGGTAAAAAAAAAAAATAAATAAAAAAAACACATCCACTTATCGTACTCAAGTTTGGGTTGTAAAGACCTCCAACAAGTTCCTTACACAACTATATGAGCCATTGTAATTTGCTTCCAAGGAGTAGAACGATTTTCTGGGGAACCCTTCTGCCTCCAGTACCTGCCAAAGTAAGGGGGCCAGTGAACACACACAAACATATAAAGTCAAGCAAGATAATAATAGTGTGCTTTCCACAAGTCCATTCTTTCATAAGCTAGCGAAGACTGAATATCTGGTTATACCATCTTTGGTTTGGCCAGAATCCTGCTTGTGCTTCCCAACTGCACTATTTACAATATTGCAGTAGCCTGAGGAATCTTTATCTTTATAAACACTTTTCCAACAATGGATAGAAACTTTCTAATGCTACTGTAAACTGTTGCAGTCTCTGGTGTCACCTTTCGTATCGATTGGTACAATAATGGCACATTTCCAAGTGGAAATGCATCGTCAGATTTTGGTTAACAATATGTGAAGTTGATGGAATACAACTTCACTATGGAATCGATCGCTTCCACTGTGACTTGTGTCCTACCATTTTGAGTAGGTGATTGTCTTGCTGTTTTCACTTTTACTAGTGTTGGTTTGTAATCATTTACAGGAATCAGTGGTACTTCTATTGATGGTGGCTCAGGAGTCTGTGCTTGTGGTGGTTTATAATAATACAATTCAAACAAAGAATTCCTGTCACTTCTGGTGGTCTTCCTCAGCTGATTGTAATTAAGTTTCATCCACCTTCTTATATTGTGGCTTGGTTGGTTGGTTTTGTCTTTCCACTCTAACTTTTAAGCATGTGATTCAGATAAATGTAGTCATATACAGTATACTGTAAATGTCTTACCTTATTCTACTAAAACAGACGCTCTGTCTTAATTTGTTGTTGGAATTTGATTGCGGTTGACCAGTTTTGCACATTTTCTTTGGTCCACCAAGTGCAGGCATTTGTCAGATATCCAACACTGAGTTTGAGGACGAATGGTGGGGCGCAGTACAGAATGGCTTCAGATAACCATTTTTCTTGTTTCTTCAAATTCTGTTTCAGGGAGCACATTATACCAAAGGTGCTCTTATGCTGAATGTCATTGCCTATCGAATGTTTATTACTTTGTTATTCAAACGTGATAGCCCATAGTCAAGTGAAGATCAAGTGTGATACCCTCTTGGTCTTATGTTCTTTGATGGTCTGTTGATCATGGCTAATTTGATGTACATCTTACATCAAATTAGCCATGATCAAGAAGCAGTACAGGGTATAAGTAAGTCTTTATGTCAATTCCTTTTCTAATTAGAGAAAATGAGAGCATATGGCACAGTGGGTAAAAATGAAGGTGCTGTCAGGACCTACAGTAAATCCCAGTCTATACATGCTTAGATCACGGCAAACATTGAATTCATTTCCGCTTTTTAATTAAATTTATATTGGGATTTATAAAGAAGCTTTACTTCTAGCTGTACAAAATTGATTTGTGAGAGCGGAAAAGAGCGGGAAATAGAGCAAATAAAGATCAAGTCATGAACTGAACATGAAGGTAACATAAAATTATAGGGGAAAAAAAATAATGTCATGCTAGCACTATACTGCATATCCATGTGAGAATCACATATGAAGAAATACAACTTGAAGTGCAAATAAATAAATAAATAAATACATAAATAAATAAATAAATAAATAAATAAATAAATAAAACAAGCAAGCAAACAAACGAAGAAATAAAAACCTGGAAGCATTGCTGAAACCACGCCCCGGCATCTTATCCCAAGGTTGATCAACATAGAGGAGGATCAGTGCTATGACAGCTCATTTACAGATCAATTTCTACCTGCCACTATACAGGATAAATAAAGCGATAAGGAAATCACTTCACCTAGGATTACCTTTAATTCAGACGGAAAATCCCATTTCAGTAGCACTGAGAGAATGAAGACGTGACGTGGTTTTCTCCTGGAAATGAAAGCCGTAAGTTTTCCAATTTGTTATCGGCGCCGGTGCTTTAACAAAATCACATTTCCTTTCTTATCTTCAAGCCAAACCTTTAGAATGTCAGGCCAAAAGAGAACTTTTTGGCCACCTGTCAGGTCAGTAGGGTGAACAAAAAAAAATGCCCTGTGACTTAGAGATAAGGAATAAATGAGTATGAAAGCAGTGCTGAGATTTCACAAGGCCAAGATGTGTGTTTAGCAGCAAAAATTCCCTCTGCAAATGGAGGGTTGAAAAAAAAAAAAAAAAACTTGATGTTTACTATCTCACTGCTGGACTGAGTGTGGTTGGGAGAAACAGAGAGAGAGAGAGAGAGAGAGAGAGAGAATGTAATCATGAGGGAACCTTTCTCCTGTGGATCAGATCAAAAAAGCTCACTCACTCTGAAGTCTTAAAGGAAAAGTCCTTGCTGAAAGAGCACATTAAATATGTTCGTATATAGAAATATTTGGGAGGTCTTATCAACATTTTTGGAAAAGTTGTGATATGTTATTACTGATTCTGTACTAATTTGTAACAGATACTGCAGTGACAGTACATTATTCCTATGAGAAGTACTGTGCTTTAGTACTGTATGTACAAGGGTGTGTAATAGGGAAGAAAATCAACATTCTCCAATTTACCCCTTATTTAAATAAGAAATGTATTATAGACATAGTGGAGCCATTGATGCATTTGCTGTATCCAAGGTCCCAGGATGCAACGCAGTTATAGCAAGGACAGAGCTCAGCTAGATAGTGATCTATTAATGATAGAATGATGGTATTCGCATGTTGGACCTTTTATAAGCGGATTGTTTTAAACATAGAGAGTGGGACAGATTCAATGTCTTGTACACACACTGGCCACTTTATTAGGTGTGTCTTCAGGTGTGTAGCTTATTACGTAGGTGTGTCCCTTTTGTCTTCAGAAACTGCAACAATTCTTTGTGGCATAGATTGACCAAGGTGCTGGAAACATTTCTTAGGGATTTTGTCCATATTTACATGATAGGATCACGCAGGTGCTGCAGATTTTTTCCACCACACCCCAAAGGTGCTCTGTTAGAGTGAGACCTTGTGACTGTGGAGGGCATTTGAGAACAGTGAACTCAATGAACACATTCAAGAAACCACTTTGAGATGATTTTAGCTTTGTGACCTGGCATGTTATCCATTCGGCTGTGGTCTTCCGCTGCTGTAGCACATCTGCTTCAAGGTTTGACACTTTGAGATGCTCTTCTGCATACCTCGATTGTAACATGATGTTATTTGAGGTTCCGGTTGCCTTTCTATCAGCCTTAACCCGGCCTAGCTGACCATTCTCCTCTGACCTCTTTTACCCAACAGATTCCAAAAGATCAGCGGTTTCTGACTATCTGGCACCAATGAACATACCATGTCCAAAGTCACTTAAGTCACCTTCCTTTCTTATTCTGATGCTCTGGTAGAATTTCAGCAGGTTGTCTACCATGTGATTGTGATTGGCATTATGCCATGTGATTAGATATTAGATATTGAGTTATTAAAGTTAATCAGCAGTTGAACAGATATAAATTAGATTGGGTTAGATTCAACTTTATTGTCATTGTGCAGAGTACATGTACAGTACAGAGCCATTAAAATGCAGTCAGCATCTAACCAGAAGTGCATAAGTGGCCTATTAACAATACATACTGTACAACGTGTTATACAAACAGAAGATGCATTTGTTAGTTGTAGAGTTATGGTATATACTGTATAGTGATATAATATTGTACAGTATAACTGTGCAACATTGTGCAGTAAATGGGCTATAGTAAACAGAAGGTGCATTAGGTAATAAAGATGTGGAATATATATATGTGTGTGTCTATTTCTATAATGGTGTATAGTATAATACAGTGAAACTGTGCAAACATTGCAGTAGATTAATTAAGTCAGTATTAAGTACACGTGCTAAAACAGGATGCAAATGCAAGTGGTCAGTGTGTTTTTATTAGAGTGAATATTATAGCAAACTCAAAATATATTTTGATCAAAATCAAAATAAATAAACAAATGTATTATTATTATTATTATTATTATTATTATTATTATTATTATTATTATTATTACTACTACTACTACTACTACTACTACTAATAATAATAATAAGGTGACCAGGAAAATGCATAGTGATTTGAAGACATTTTTATAAATAGTAAATAAATCTAAATATTCAAGTTAATTTAATTCTACTTTGATTGCTTTCTGACTTTTCAGACGCGATGTCTAGAGCATGAATCTGGACAGACACAAAGAAGTAACAAAGACTTGTGTAACTCCATAATTAAGATCAACACGTGGGTGAGGATAATAATTAAACAGGAAATGAAAGCTCAGAACTTACTGATACAGAAATGTTTGCTAGAACAACTACACAGAGATTACATGGTGGAAAACTAATCATGAAAACAAAATGGGTGAATACAATCAGATACAGGACTAGAGCAAATACAAATATACATAGAGAACACACACACACACACACACACACACACACACACACACACACACACACACACACACACACACACACACACACACACACACACACACAAAAGAAATGCACCAATCTAAACTATCCCCAGGCAGTTGTACTATAGGAAACTGTTAAGCAAAGTGTTGTTGAAACATATCTAAACTAAAAAAAAAAAAAATAAAAAAACCCTCTGAATTTCATTATAGAATAAATCATGGACAGCATCACAAGTTAATTATAAAGATTAATATGCGAGTCCTTCAGGCTGGATTTCACTCATTCCACTCATCCGATCTAGATACTAATGAAGTCAACATTAACCTCCTACACTGAGGAAAACAGCGAGAGCAGGCAGGACAACACTTACTCAGCTCAGCTGGAAAGGTGAGCTTCTACACTGCTAATGTGGGTGGGCTATGAAAAAAAAAAAGATCCATAGACCATGAGATGATCTTAATGTCTGGGATGAACATAATGCGTTTAAGTGCTATTAACCCTGAACACAGAGAGGGAGAGTTGAGGTTACAACACACACTCGCACACACATATGATAATTACCATTTCATCACTACTAAGACATTTACTCATGTAGATCATTTAAAGATTCTTCCAGCGATGTGGCATTATTAATTAGGCAATAACTTTGCATAATGATGGCAGCACTGCTTTGTGTGGGCAGCTGCTGATGTCCATAATGGCACCAATTAAAGAGGAAATTTGCCAGATGAGCTTGAATAATGAACAGACTGTTATTAAAGTAATTAACACATGCAAGGTACATCATTTGACTGCGCATCTTCAGATATGTTTAACACCAAACTTATGTTACACAACCACTGATAATGCACAGAGTTGAGTCCACTTAGAAAAACATGGCCATCATTCAGAAAACTGTTATTACAGCAATTATAGCAACGTTGCATGGCAGCAACACTCCCAATAATGCCTGTTTAAAAAATAGAAAGGCTTATAATACCTCCTACAACCCAATTTGATATAGTTCACCCTACAAGGCTATTCCTTGGCACTTCAAGTGATGTGGTGTTAATTTGTGTCCATGTTTCAGACAAAACACCATGAACTATTTAGGACTTTTGCAAACTGTATTTTACCACTTAGATTTTACAACATGTTTTTTAGTACAGGGTGTGTGGAAATTAACGAGGCAATATTTAATGGCTATAGAACTTGTAATATCAGCACCATACCATTTTGCACTTACAGTGCATGCATGGTTAGACCAGCATTTCCAGGATGACGCTGACCTCATGAGTGTCCTCCAAGAAGTCCAGATCTTACTCCACTTGATTTTTTTTTTCCTGTGGGGCTCCACAAAGGAGGAGGTACACAGGACAAATCCTTGCACATTGGAGAACTTGGACACACAAATTCAGGAGGTTCTCAGCAAATCGCGAGTGAACGGCAGAGTATGGAACGTAAACATCAACATGAAAAGAAAAAAGAGAATCACTGATTTGAAAATCACTGATTTGACCATTTTTGGACTAGTTAGCCTTCTTAATATTGACAACTTTCTGTCAAAGGGCAGTAGACTTTCCTCAAGAATTTGACGGTATTTGGCCCCATCTATTTTCCCTCCGAGCGCTCTAGTCTCTGCTGCAGAGAAACACCTCCAGGATATTATGACCTCCATGCTTGTATGAATGATGGTATTTGGATAGTTTCAACAGACATTTCATTTGATGTTGTGGCCAAATAATAATAAAATGTTAGTCTCATCTGACCTGTGCTTTGCAAAGCTCAATCATGACTCTATGTGGCCTTTCATGAGGAGTGGCTTTTTTTTTTTTTTTTTGCATCCTTCCCATTAATCTACCCATACAAGTCACATTTGTGGAGAATTTGTGAAATTGTCATCACATGCACAAAACTTATTATTGTGTAAAGCTGCTTTGCGAGGACAATTGTTAAAAGCACTATACAAATACAATTTTAATTAATTGATCATCAACCTCTCTTTGTCATAAATTCCTAAAACTGCTTCAGAGTTGCTGTAGGCCTCTTGGTAGCCTCTCTGACCAGTTCCCGCTTAGCTCCTTCATCCACTTTGGAGTGACGTCCTGATCTTGGGGAGGTCTGTGTTGTACCAAATACCTTCCACTTCTTAATCATAGACTTTACTGTGCTTCTAGGCGGTATTTTGTATCCATTTCACGACATGTGCCTATGCACAACTTTATCCCTGAGATCTTTTGACAGTTGATTGTTTGCTTCAGTTGCATCACCAGATACTAAAATCCTCCAGCTCTTCATGCTTAGCTAATCAAAATGACCACAGCTGATCACAAAGTCAAATGGCTTTGTATGTTATTGAGAAGCTAATTAGCATCATCTGATTGCGTGTACAAGTCATTTTTAGGAGATTGGGTGATCCTTTTCCATATCAGTGATTCAGATTTTTTTTAAATATATTTATTCTTCTATTTTTCTGACATGTTGGTGTTTATATCTTCCATTTGGTTGTCTAAAGTTGCACAATGTGGTTTCAGCTGGATATAACTGGATAAAACAAAAATTGAGGCTGTCAGCAAAGCAACAAAATGTGATTATTTTAAAGGTGGTCATTCTTTTCTAGACCCACTCTATACTGTACATATTACTTTTAGTCAACTCAGGGGTGACTGTGCTTGAAACAATGCTATATACAGTGTCAGTACCAGTCAAAAATTTGGAAACATCTTATTTAATAATGTGTTTTTTTTTTTTTTTAATGATGAATTTGTTTGGTGTGTGATGCTATGGAATCAGGGTCTTTTGTTAGTCTACATACCATAAATCAGCCAAGTTATTCATCTGGCCTAATGTATTTGCTTTTATTTATGAGAGAGTTTGTGCATGGTGTCAGACTAACGAGCAAAGGGCATATGCGTAGGCAGGTAAGGCTTTTAAGAAGGAATGATAAAAGAAATGCAGGCAAGAAAAAGAAATGAAGCAACAGCAGCAGAGCAAACAAAGCAGTTAAGGAAAGAGAGACAGAGGATACAAAGCTCGGAGCTGGGATTGATTTATCCATGTGATGAAAACAGTAGCTTTGACTTCTCACAGATGTCAAACTGTGTGTGTGCACGCGCATGCCCGCATGTGGGGCTGCTTGTCTGTCTGTCTTTCTCTAGATCCTTTGAAAAAAAAATGTGAGGAGGGAAGGAAGGAAGGAAAGCTACTAAACAAATAAAAGAACCTAAAAGAAAACAGGACAGAAAGAAACCAATCAATAGACAGATAATCTATATATCAGAAAGAAATAATCTATCTATCCATCTGCTTATGTCCATCTGAAGTCGCAGTTTTGATAGGTTGCTCTACATTGTCGGTTCTGTAGAACGGCATGTGTTTCCTGCAATGCTTCGTGATGAATGCCTGCATCTCTGAGTGGACGATGGCCTTGAGTGTTATTGCTTCTTTTCTGTCCCTGATACACCCATTCATAGTGAGACACACACACACACACACAGACTTGTTTTTATGATCTGCCTCAACAACTCTACTTGTGATAGCAGAGCACAGTTTGTAAAAGGCCTAGGAATGGTTGGCTTCATGTTGTGCTCGTTTGTGCTTGGAGAGGGAACGTTAAGTGCTAGCCCATAACCCAAAAGACACAGAACCCAGACAGAAGAGGACCAGGTGTACGAGTTTAAAAAAAAAAAAAAAAAAAAAAAAGAGGCTGTGATAAAACCATAATTTGGATGATGACACTTAAATATGATTTTAGCACAAAGCAACATGCCAAATCGTTCAGCTTCACTGTTCAAGTAAAAGTAATAAGAAGATTTAGGGAGCATTTGACACATATAAGAAAGTTAGACATTCTGCTGTCATGACCATTTATTACACAATAAGTAATAAAATAGCTTTACTTTCACACACATTTCGAGATAGACAGAGACCAAGGTTATGAAGTTTACTTGAAATGGATGGCCGGATGAGTGTGCATTACCTGAGGAAGAGATGGCACCAGGAGGCACTGGGGGAAAAAGGAAAGCGGGTTTGGTTGGAAAACCTTGAGTCCTGCCAATCATGTAGATGCTACATTGACATATACCACTTAGCTAAACATGGTTGTTGGACGAGTACACAATTACTTCATTAAAAACAATATTCTCTGGTGGGCATGGTGCTCCGTGCCACACTGCAGAAGTGGTTCAGGAACGGTTTAAAGTACCAACTCCAAATTCCCCAGATCTCATCCCAGATGTCTGAGATGTGCTGGACAAACTATTCTGATTTATGGAGGCCCCATCTTGCCTCTCAAGAACTTACAGAACTCAAAAGTCTGATGCCAATGACATGGTGCCAAATACCACAGCACACCTTCAGAGCTCTTGTGGAGTTCATGCCTCAGTGCATTCAGCAACAACTATTTTGGCAGCACAAAGCGGACCTATTCAATATCAGTCAGATGGTTTAAAGGCTATAGCTGATCAGTGTATATCCTAGCATCAGTGCAGAGTCACAGTTGCCGTCACGGATGAGCCGCTGAATCCTTATCAGTCGGGTAATTGGTTATGTTTGACATGGGATTGGAGGCTATCCTTTTCCCCTAATTTGATGGGATTAGCGATGTAGCCTGTGGTTCTTTTGCAAATATATCTTAACTTTCATTCTTTTTTTTTTTTTTTCATCTCATATTTGCTGTCTCTCTTTTTTTTTTTTATTCCACCTCCCCCATGTGGAAGACGTCTTGCTCATTTAGCTGATGATGATGATAACTGTGTAATTAGGTATGACTACATCAAGCAAAATTGAAAGAGCGATGAAACCGTGATGTGGGTCAGAAAAATCATCAGCATATCATCACGCACTGACCTCAGCCCCCACTCATGTCTTTTCATATTACTCTATCACAGATGTGTGGGTAAGCAATGTCAAAATCTTAATCACAACAGATCTGATGTTTATTACAGCTTGGATGAGCGGGGCATTTTGCTTTTGAAGGGCCAAATTCATTTAGGCAGCATAGCTGGAAAGGATAGCGCTGTTATTTTTAATAGAGGTTTAATAAAAGGTGATGATATTCCTCTACCATTTAACGAACATTGTATAATACTGTTCAACAATGTATTGATAAAAAAATCAAAAAAAGAAAATGCAGGAAGTATGTTCTTTATTTCCACTTATTCCTAATGCAAAGAAGTACTAATTAGTTACATTGTAACTATGTTATTAAGTATACAGCAATTATTAGTCTTAAGCAGTAATTGATGAGCCTAAATATATCCTGCAAAACTAAAAGCTACCTTTGATTCTCTTATAATCACTATGTTGGAAATTAAAACACTGAGAAACTCATTATCAATGACTGGTTCGTTACTTGCAGTAATTCATTGCTAATGTTTATTTTAAAACATGCGGTCATTAATCAAATAGTAGTTATTAATTGTCGTAATCTTGCAGTTGACCAGCAGAAATACAAGAAACTGTAATCACTAATTAGGAAATATCAAACAAACATACTGTATGAACATGCTTAATGAGTTATTAACAAGTAGTTCATTATTTATATATAAAAAAAGAAAGTTTTAGTTTTACTGTACGTTGCTCAGAACACATTTTTCAATCAGTTACATTGTTATACAGTTGGAGGACTCGAAACCAGTCTGAGAATCTTCTGTCTGTTATGTCTGTATGTCTGTCCGTCTGATTTTACAGCATCATGCAAAACTGTCTGGACAGAATTTAATGAATTTAATTTTGCAGGACTTCGATATCTGCTTAAAGTTTAACCTGCACCATAAATGAAATCGGAATGTTGAGTAAAAGCATTGTTATGAACAGCTCTGTTCCTGATTTAATAATCTACTTTAAAATAAGCTACTAATAAGCTACCTAGGTTTGCTCAGTGTAAGCAACCGTTTGCACCAATAAATATTAATTAGAAAAGCTCAACTGAATATTTTTACTGGGATTCCTAAAATTATTTTCACTGCTGCAATAACAGCGCTAAAGTGCTATAAGTGACTTCAGGCTACAGGCATTTTGAGACAAAACTTTATCTTCTTTTCTCGATTTTCTTCGATTAACAAACAGGGAGCACATTTGTCAGAATGACAAATGAAGTACAATGTAAACATGGTGTAAGATACTCAACCTTGCAAAATTATGATTTTTTTTGTATTAAAATGTTAGGCCGTACAGAAACACATGTACTTCAACCTGAAATAATGATATCACTGAGTATAATATGTTTTTGCTTTAAACCTTTTATCTATTTCTACAAGCTCTTTATCCACGAACATAATAAAATAAATATTTTTATTTTAAATAAATATTAACTTTATTATTTATCTGCTTAGTTCTTGCACAGTTCCTTCATACTGTACTTTTACATAGTATGACTTGTTGAGTGTTATTCAACTTTTACCCATTTACAGAATGAGCCTCGAGTGTCTGTTTCATTACAGTCAGGCATAAAGCTGTAAATTAGAGTCTTTCAGCATTTGTTTGCCCAACATTACTTTGCTATATTATATTGTGACTTTGCATTAGCAATTGCTACCATTTTTGGGGTGATAACCATCATACCGTACCACTACATTGTTTACTAATTTAATATTACAGGATGCCTTATCATATTTTATTACTTACAGTATACTGTATAGGCAAAGTTCATCAAATATTGTTGGCATACTTGAATGGGAAAAATACTGAATTTTGTGAAAAGAACATATAAAACACTCTCAGATCTGTCCATTCCTTGACACTCTTCAGCTACCTTGGCCATTTCCTGCCCTCTTTTTTCTCCATGCCATCTTTTCAAATGCCAGAGATTGGCATGGTTTCCTTTCCTCCCTGTTCTAGACTAGTAACAAATGTAGCAATAAATTAGTCCACTGCCAAGGCTAACACAAGGTGACTGGGTCCCGATTTGCTGTTCCATTCATGCCAAGGCATTCAGCCTTGATCTGCCATGAGGTTTTACCGCCAACTAAAGCGGGTTTTTTTTTATTTTTTTTTTTTTTTTATGAGACCATGTTTGCAGCAAAAGCCCAGGGACACATTTCATTGGGATCAAGATTGCTTTCCTCTCTCTGTGTTGGTGTCATTGCCTGAAACTCTGTCAGCTCTTCTTGGGTACAAATGTGATGAGGTTGAATGGAACGTCCTGTTTCTTGAGACATACATGCCATAGAATTTGGACTTTTAAGGAGCTAGTTATCTCCCAGGAGAAAGGAAAAAAAGCTTTTTCATGCCTGACCGACAAAAGTCATCAGTTGGAAGGGTGTGAAAGGGGTTGATTGACTTCCAGGCATCAATTACCCTCATAGATAAGTCTAACTCCTCTATCCAAGTGCGAGTGCCATAAAATTCATGGTTGTCAAGGAAACGGGCCAAGATCACTGAGCAGGTGCTGTCGTAAGTGTCATTGTGGATGTAGTGGCCGGGCTGTAATGAAAGCTTGTGATGTGGAGCGAGGTGCGGAATGCACAATGCATTTGGGATGCATGACACCATCTGAATGAATACTAACACTCTCAGTGAATTGCTGTTTACAGAGCATCCAGGACCAACAAATTATAACCAAATCATGACAAAATAATTGGTACTCTGGATACTGTAGGACAAACTGAATCTTAAAAATTCTGTTTTGCGATAAAAAAATAAAAACAACATATATATACTGGGGTTGGACAATGAAACGGAAACACCTGGTTTTAGACCAATAATTCATTAGTACGGTGTGGGGCCTCCTTTTGCGGCCAATACAGCATCAAATCGTCTTGCGAATAACAGATACAAGTCTTGCACAGTGTCCAAAGGGATTTTGAATCATTCTTCTTGCAGAATATTGGCCAGGTCACTACATGATGCTGGTGGAGGAAAAACATTTCCTAACCCACTCCTCCAAAATACCCCAAAGTGGCTCGATAATATTTAGATCTGGTGACTGTGCAGGCCATGGGAGATGTTCAACTTCACTTTCATGTTCATCAAACCACTCTGTTACCAGTCTTGCTGTGTGTATTGGTGCATTATCATCCTGATACACAGCACCGCCTTCCTTGGCAGTGACGCACCCATTATATACCCAAGTACTGGACCTAGGGAGTGCCATGATATCGCAGCCCACACCATCACTGATCCACACCCCCCCCCCTTGCTTCACTCTGGGCATGCAATAGTCTGGGTGGTACTGTATGCTTCTCTGGGGCTTCTCCACACCATAACTCTCCCAGATGTGGGAAAGACAGTGAAGGTGGACTCATCAGAGAACAATACATGTTTCACATTGTCCACAGCCCAAGATTTTTGCTGCTGGCACCACTGAAACCGACATTTGGCACTGGCACGAGTGACCAAAGATTTGGCTATAGCAGCCTGACAATGTACATTGACCTCTTGATGAGAAGTTTTGGTGGAAACAGGAGAGCTGAGGTGCACATTTATTTCTGCAGTGTGTTGGGCACCTGTGGTTTTATGTGTTTTGGATACACTGCGGGTTAGCATGAAGACATCCCTTTCAGACAGCTTCCTCTTACATCCACAGTTACTTCTGTTGGATGTGGTTCGTCCTTCTTGGCGGTATGCTGACATGGATACCGTGGCTCTTGATCCATCACAAAGTCTTGCTGTCTTGGTCACAGATGCGCCAGCAAGACACACACCAACCATTTGTTCTCATTTGAACTCTGATATGTCACACATAATGTTGTTTGCATTGCAATATTTTAAGCAAAACTTGCTATTACTCTGCTTATTAAACCTTCACACTCTGCACATTCCATCAGTGAGAGCAATCAATGAAGATTGGCCACCAGGCTGGTCAAATTTAGCCATGAAACCTCCAACACTAAATTGGCCAGTGTTTCAGTTTTATTGTCCAACTCCCTGTTGGGCAAACTAGCTTCCTAACTTTTCTCTACTACTCTTGTTACCTAACTGGGTGCTACATAATCACTGGTGGATCAACCATGAGAATGTACTCTACACAAGGAAATAAATTAATTCATAAAAACAAAAAAATGTGTTGGACCAGGCTTGAATTTATCAAATATAAACCCCCTACCCGAGCAAATCACAGGTCTTTGGCAGTTAGAAATGTTTATCTGACTCGCATGTTTTAAATGAAAGGCAGTCAGGTGCTTTAATTGCAGAACAATAAAAGTACATTTGTGGAGCGGTTTTGCATGCTGTTATGCAAATGTCATGTATAAAGACACTACCCTTGTAGCTATTAATGTTGTTATTCTTGCGGCTGTTCCCATCGAGAGGCTGCCACAGCCGACCATCCGATCCGCAGAGGTTTTTATGCCAGATGCCTTTCTTGATGCAACCCTCGCATTTTATCTGGGCTGGGGACTGACACTGCATCTATTGGCCCTTGTAGTTATTAATATTGTGGATTAAATTTTAAAATATGCCTTCTCCAATTTTACATTAAAATAATAAATCATTCGCATGTATTCAGCACCTTAGCTTTAAATATTGTTTTAAATAATATTTACATGAGGAATGTTGTTGATTTGTTGGGTTACACAGGTACTAAATAAAAATTCTGGGTTCCCTATTTAGGCTATTCAAGTCACCTATAGTTTATGCCTCTGAGGCAGTGGCGAATACATACTACAAGTGCTAGGAACAGTACAACAACATCGCCACACAGGTTACCAAACAAGTATCGTGCTAATTTAAAGTATTATATTACATGCATAATATGCACATCTCCATACTATTGTCTTTTGCCTACTAGTAGGCAGTTTGTCTAATCTGTACACTGTAAAAAATTACTCTGGAGGGTAGTAAATACAACCTATGAAAATCAGTTATAGTTTACATAAGTTTAATAGTTACCAAACAAAATACAACATAATGGGTATATTTTACCTACACTAACTATTTTTTTAAAGTAATGACTGCAGTACTAAAAAATAAGTAAAATATACTCCAAAATACTAGCTATGGCACCATAAAGTGCGCATGTGTCAACAGTCAGGCGGGAATCGCTGGATTCACCATTTTTCGTGTGATCAACGGCTGTGGAACCACGATTAGTTGAGCTACCGGTAAGTTTTTATTTAACTTGTTGAAATTATAATGAATGCAAATGTTAAATTGTTTTAACGGTAAAGTCTAACAGAAGATTAGTAATTTGTGCACTTTCTCACAGTCTAGTGTCAAATGACAAGAGCGCATTACCAAGTACTGTACTTGCACCTACGATTGCGAGTAAATATCTACATTCATGACTGAATTTTTATTGTTGTTAACGTTAACTGTTGCCTGGCTGAAACTCTTGTACAACGGCGAAGCTGCTGCACGTAAATGGTTGAACGGGCCACTCACGGATACGGATGGTGATTTTTAAAATATCGCCATATCATCTTTCAGGGAGATGGGATGTGTAATATTTAAATTTGTTTATATTTAATCATTTCTGAACGTAGTACTTAATTCAAAATATGACAACAACACTTGTATGAATGCGCAAAGCCTCCCTCATTGACCCGCGCTTTTAGGTGGAACATATACACTCATGTCAGCAGCACAGAAGCACGATTAACTAAAAACATGTTGTTGCAAAAGCTCCGCTTCTCAAGCCGGGAAGCAAACTCGGATATGTTCGGCGCGACTCAGATTGCATCTGTTAAAGTTCGCATGCGCGGCTGAGATCGCACCATGCACCGTCTATGCAGTCAGACCCTTCTCTACAGAACACCTATAATGTTGCGCATGCGTGACTGATCACTCCCGAATCGACTCGTTTTCCATACGGAGCCATATTATTCAGATTCGATCAAACGCGACCCATCACGATTTGCAAGAGTTGAGGTACAAACGAGGCCTTCTGAGCAACAAAAAACATTAGCTGTCATTGTGGTGTGCTAAATTGTTTTTGTAAGGTTATCTTGCAATTGTCTGTTGATATATCGAGTGTTGTGTCAGAAGGGATTTTTAAAATCATTTATTTATCATATGCGCATGTCCTCCAATTCCTGTAACTTATTTGCGTGATGTGCTTCATTTACGATTGATTCTCTCTTGTACAAGTATGTAAAGTTCAAAAATGTTAAACTTTGTAAAGAAATGGCATGAACAAAGAAAACAACTGTAATCGAGCAACATAATAATTTGACTTAACTAACATTAATCTATTTGCTTTTTTTCCCCCAACAGGAGGATGAACTTGATGGCGAGTTGGTGGTAATTCTTCAGCTGAGGAGGACCCAACAGATGTGTGCATTGTTTTGGAGGGCACCATAGTGCTGAAAGGTTGTGGAAACAGAACCACAGCTTGCATGCTGCTAATGGGACTGATTTATGCCCTCAACCTTGAGTACCCCAAAACGCTAAAGTGCACCTTTTGAAGTGTTCCAGAAACTGTTTTTGAAACTTGATGGAACAAAAATGCTGAAGAAGGTCCAGAGTCTCAAATATAAACTAATGGAATGGGGTGCCTGTACTGTAAGTACACACTCTCTGCTTCATGCAAATAAGATATTCTCTTATTTTCAAATGTTCTTTTGCACATAATTATTTTTCCATCTTTACAAAATAGAAAATGGAAAACGTTTCAAGTTACATGTAGTGTGAGTTATATAGCATTAAAGTTGTTTTTCACCTACCATTGAATGTTTAAGAGTTTTTACACATTTTAAATGAAGTTGAGGTTAAAATGTTTATATACCTCATAGCAAGTGATAACATGGAGATTTTGGTTTATTTAATGTTTTATGTAATATTTACTTAAAACATCAATATTACATAAAGTTTTTTTTTTTTTTTTCAATTGAAATGCAATGTAAGGTATTACTTTGTTTGGTTTTAAATGTTTTTAAAATAAAATGTTTGGATAATAAAAAAAAGCAATTAGTGCAGTCTGCTGTGTCTGACCAGTAAATTCAACTTTCCCTGAATAAGTAATGTGTAATTATTCTTTTTGGCTAATCTTTATTAAGAATAATTAAGTTGAAAAACTAAAATATGTTTAATACTCAATTTCTACAAGTAATTTGTAATGAGAAATATTAGGTATACCTTACCTATTTTTTTATAGTGTATAATAGCTATTAATATTAGCTACTCTTTATGCAAATATATAGGATAGAATCTACCCAAACAAATTGAGTGCAAATTCTTACCTCACTTTTATTGAGTAGATTCTATAGGTTGTTTTTTACAGTGTATGTCTTTGGACTGTGGGAGGCAACCGGAGTACTCGGGGGAAACCCACCAACCACGGGGAGAACATGCGAACTCCATGCACACAGACCCAAGAAGGGAACGAGGCGACAGTGCAAACCACTAAGCTACCATGTCGCCTGATTCAGTCCAATAAAAAGCAGACGCAAGAATGAGACTTTTTTTTTTTTTTTTTTCAATAAAAGTGTATACCAAAGTCCACTGTCAGTAAACTTTACAGCAGTACTTTCTAACTATTACAAAAGACTGACACTAGGAACTTTTTCCACATGTTGCATAAATCTTTCCTTATAGAATACCTCAGCCAATCAGCGAATACATGTTTTCCTTTGTTATTTCAAAACTAGCTTCTGTGAAGCATTCACTACGCAAGTGCAAAAAGCGTGTGATTTGCAGCTGCAGTATTATCGGTGCAGCTAGTAAAGAAAAACTTTTGAAAAACTGTCATTTTCCATGAAAATCAGAGTCAAGGTAAGATGGTGCTCTGTGTTTTCTAGTACACACTCAAGTGCTTCCAGGTATGTCCTCTGCAGGTGCACGGCATGTTAAGTGCATCGGAACTCAACGCAACAAAAGAATGGCAAGAGCTCAGCACTTGCGGTACATCCTGAAAGCATAAACACTCACGAATTTCCCGTGCCATTTTTCTGAGCTGGTGTTCTCTCGGGCGAGTTCTTCTCATTTAAAATTGGACCATTATGTGGTTTCAGTGCCAATTCAGCCTGCATCCTTGAGGCTGGAGTGCGTTGTTCTCTCATGAGAAAATTTAGGCCAATTTTGTCAAATGTGCCTTTGAACGTTCTCCTGTTGATGCCAGAGGTACATCGCTGTCTAGTGGTGCACAAGCAAGTTTGAAAGGCAAATCTATGACAGCTTTTCTGCTCGTCTGTCCACATTTCTACTGCAAATGACTGAATTGATGTTTTTATATATATATATATATATATATATTATATGTAGCCTTCTACAGAGCTTAAGACCGCAATCACACTCTCCATTATTGCTTTGAACCAGACCACAATTACAACATTTTTTGAGTTCAAATCATCAGTGTCAGGTCATGGTTAGTTCAACATTTACCAAGATGAAGACTTCAATTTTTCTCACAGTGAGTGAATGAAAGCCATCAGAGTTGGAAATTATAGCTGCAATTTTACGACTTTCTGTAATATGTTATAAGGAGCAAGGCTTTAAAGACTAATAAAATTCCTTCAAGAAATGAAGCTGTGACTTTTATAAATGTTTTGGGGGTGGAAGGTGTTGAAATGCCTTTCTGTAATATAGAACAGCACGTTTCCATCATTTCTTGGTATTCATTGAGTAGGGATTATTTCATTCCACTTTTTCCCCCTTGCTTCAAGCAAATGGTTGATAGGCTAAATATAACAATAGAAACGA
This sequence comes from Clarias magur, assembly GCA_013621035.1. NCBI lineage: Eukaryota > Metazoa > Chordata > Actinopteri > Siluriformes > Clariidae > Clarias > Clarias magur. Next base: position 64,540 of record QNUK01000717.1, read on the forward strand.
ACTAGGAAAGCTCTAATAACATTTTTGATGCTGGATAACAGAAGCTAGATGTTCTACTAACAGATATGGTGGATGTTCAGAAATACACTGTGCTCACAATCATTAAGCAAATTGTATTCCTTAGGATTAACTTTATTGGTGAACAAATATAGTGCTTTCAGTCAGACAAATAATAATAATAATAATAATAATAATAATAATAATAAAAAACCTTATACCTGAATGTTTAATAATGGAAAATTGAGTTTTTGCTGTCTCGAGGGAATATACAGTACAGTATAAGTGTGCACAATTATTTGGCAACTATTAGGTGCAGAATTACTATGCAACTAAATGAAAAACTATTTTCCCCTTCTGCTTCATTTCATTTCTATTGTCAGAATAAGTGTAAGAAATGAAGAACTCAGTGACCGTTATAAATATGCCACCCCTCTATTCAATAACTGCCAGAAGCCTTCAATACATGGACTCGGCCAGTTTCTTGATCTGTTGATTATCAGATTTTGCCGCAGCAGTAACCACAACCTCTCAAATTCCTCACTGTAAATCTCATGTTTAAGAGGGACCCAATATCTCAAGGCTTAAGTCAGGTGAGGAAGGGGGTCATGTTATTATTCTGTCATCTTTGATTCCTTTGCTGACTAGGCAGACAATGGACTACTTGGTTGCATTTGATGGAGCGTCATCTTGCATAAAAATCATGCCAACTTTAATGATGCAGACTTTTTCCTTTACCTCTGTTTAAAACCAAATCAAGTCAAGTAGGCTTTTATTGTCACTTCAACCATTAATCAATGTTCCTCCAGGACCAAGGTGCCACATATAACATAAATTAACAAAAACTAAGAAACCTAATCAGCTGGCTGGCTGGCTGGCTGGGACAAGACAGATTGATGTTTTAAGTTAAGAGAACTATCTACATTTTTACACAAAAGAGACAACATAAAGTGTGACAAAATGACAATGCGACCAGATGACATTACAATAGAGTGACAAAGTGACATGCGACAACGTGACATTACAATACTTTGTGGTGATGAGGTAATGAGTTGCGGTAATGGGAGGAGAAGAAGTAAACATTCCTTGTAATTAGCAGCAGGTGTGTACAAAAGTTTGATAGTGTGAAGAAAGTTTCTTCTAGGAACATACAGTACATTTGGAAGTTCACCTTTAATCCAAAGAGGTCCAAATAGCTCATCATTAATAATAGCAGCCCTTGAGTACGAGTCATGGTGCCAGGTGTCCATTAACAATCCAGCAACGGGCTCATCCATTTGGTCTATCAAGAGTCATTCTCATTTCATCTGTCCGTATAACCTTTGGAAAAATCTGTCTTCAGATATTTCTTGGCCCAATCTTCACATTTCAGCTTGTGAGGCTTGTTCAGTGGTGGTATTGATTTAGTTTTCCTTACCTTGGACATTTCTCTGAGTACCAAACAACTTGTGCTTCTTGATGCTGGGTTGCACATCTGGAACATGGTGGCACTTGAAGATAATGGGTTCCTGGTAGCGTTCACATTTAATTCCTCTCGAGCCTTTTGCAGGTAAAATTGCATCTTTTTGTCTCCACGCATTTTTTTTTTTTTTTAATACTAGTTGCAACAAAACGTCTCGTGATCACACCACAGCAGCTTAGCTCTGAAAGGCATTTTACAATTTTTGACTTTTCACTGACAGTTAAATCTCTTCTTTAGCCCATTTTCCAAAGAAGTTACCTACAGTACTAATTATGTACACGTTGGTACTGCAGGAGTTAATAACCTCAGGCCATACCCTTCCTCATTACACGAAGACATTATCTGAGAATGCTTTCAAGTTTGTATAGCGTGGAGTTGGAAAATTTGCATAAAAATTACAATAAGGTCAGAATACTTGTAATAACTGTGCATGCAGTGTGTATAGATATGCGGTTACTTTGCTCTGTGATAGCAGGAAGTTGTTCGTAGAAGACTCTAAGCTAGTAAGGACATGCTTTCCACCGGTTCCTTAACATTAAACAATATGACATTAATATTACATTTAGTTGAATTGGATTCAGAGGACAACTCGTGGACCTCATTTTTCTAGAACTTTCTCCAGCAAGTATGAACTAATGTTGAGCACATGGTCATGTTCACATTAACCTTTAGAATAGGGAAGATGTTATCTCAAAAAACGTGGGTGAAGTATTTCGGAGTCTGATGATCTACTGGGAGTTTCACACACAACATCTTTATAGTTTACACGGAGTGGTAAGGAAAAATGGATTCTGTTGGCAGAAATCACTGTGTTGATAAAAGAGATCAGAGAAGAATGACCAGACTGGTTGAACTGACAGAAAAGCAATGGTAACTCAATTATTTACACCACTATTACAACCCTATTTCAAACTGTGGTGAGCAAAAAAAAAAAAAAAAAAAAAAGTGGTATCTGACACCAAAATGACAACAACTAAAACTTCAGAAGTGGAAAGCATATATAAATATGGGGGATCGCAGGGGTTATGGTGGACGGTTGGGTGGTCTTTAGGCATCACTTAAAGATTGCCAGTGACCCTGCTGTATGGACATCAAGAAGAAGTTTGTTCCACCACCTAAGTGCAAGAACAGATGCATGTATTCCGTAATCCCTGAGAGATCTCAGTCAAGCAGTGCTGGAGGATTGGAAGGAATGTGCTGCCAGGCGGGGTGTGATTTAGAGCTGAGAGAAAAATGGGTGCTGGGTAGTTTTTAGCTTTGTAGACGAGCAGCAGTGTTTTGAATTTGATGATGGCAGCTACAGGAAGCGGAGGTGATGTGAGGTGGTGTGGAAGAACTTGGGAAGCTTGAAAATGAACGGTGAATAGAGGCAGACCTGCCTGGAGTGAGTTGCAGTAGTTCAGTCTGTACTAACAAGAGGCTGAACATCCGTCTGAGGAGTCTGTCTTTAATTGTTATAAATAAGTTAGACACTTGATTAACGTTATTAGAAGATACTTTTTTAGTTTTACTCCACTGTATCCTAAAACCAATATCTGCACTTTTTACTTCACTACATTTCTGCATGCCAGTGCATTACATAACCACAGTTGCATGTCGTATCTTATTTTTATGCAAGCTGACATGTAAATGGAAGATGTGTACTTTATAAACTTAAGATATCCCCACTTGTACTCAAGTACAGTATCTGTGTACAGTACTTTGCCCACCACTGAAAACATTAGTGAGTGAGATCATGGACGCATTCATGTAAGGTAAGATCAAATCACACAAAACACAGGGACTTGTAAAAAATAAATAAATAAATAAATAAATAAAATAATAATAATAAAAAAAAAAAACAGGTTCAAACTTGCAGTAACATAGAGAAGATCTTTTAAGAACATAGGAACATGTAGAAGTACAAAGGTGTTAGAATTCATATTATTTAATGAATATATGAAGGCATTTCCTGATAGCAGACATTTAAAGTAGATCTCAGTGAAGATTACTTATTCAGTTTTTTGTAGTTATAAAGGATGGCTGTGTGTAGAGCAAATCTCTTCTGCAATTAAAGTATGTGTTAGGTAAATAAACAATATAAGACAAAAATGAGGTGAAGCAGAGCTACTCTCACAGATCCAAAACGACTCGACTACTTTTCATACCAGCATAATCTCGAGCGATATATTACTCGAATACAACAGCAAGTTATTATTTTTTTTGTTTGTTTACTTAAGAACACGATGTCATCATTTTAGCATTTTTCTCATATATCACGCACTGCATCTGGCAACACTATAAACAGTCATTATTTCTCCCCACTATTTACAGTTATAAAACAACAAACTTTCTTTTGGCTGCTCCCATCAAGGGGCCACCACAGCATAGCATCAACTCCACACCAAACTTGGCAAAGGTTTTACACCAGATGCCCTTCCTGATGCAACCCTCCTATTTTTCTAACCGGGCATGGGATCGGCACTGCATGCAGTGGGTGGGTAGTAGCAACCCACCGACAGCAGGGCTTGAACCCAGCTCCTCAGATCAACAACTAAGAGCCTGAGCCACCGCTCCTTACAGTTATAGGTTTTTCTTTTTTTCTTGTATCTTTCTTATATTGTATATTTGTATTTTGTATTATACAGATATTTTATTTTATTAATTTTATTCTTTTAGTTACATTTATTCCTTCTTAGTTAAATTTCCTAATATTTATTTCCTATATATAATTTCCGATTAATAGTCTTTGTTTTAAGGTCACGGGTAGTCGTCTAAGCATTTCACTGCATATCGTCCTGTGTATGAGACAAATAAAATTTTAATTTAACAAAAACAACAAAATAAAACATGCCATGTAACTGAGAAACTGCACAATGCTTGGTTCTGTGCATCCCTGTAGCAGAAACCTTTGCCATCAACACTTAGGAGCTTTTCCCACATCCCTGAGTTTGATCCAAAACTAATGGTAATAATAATAATAATAATAATAATAATAATAATAATAATAATAATACATTTTATTTATAATGCACTTTATATTTTAGGCAAATCTCAAATTGCTACAAAAAAATTTGTAAAAATTTGTGATCCTAGAAAATCCTAGGGACATCATCAGTTGAAATGTTCGAGTTTAGTAATGCCATGGTGTGAAAGAAATTGCAGATGTCAAAACCATGAAATGTAGTCCTCTACTAAGGGAAAAAAAAAAAAAAAATATATATATATATATATATATATATATATATATATATATATATATATATAATTTTATATATATATATATATATATATATATATATATATATATATATATATATATATATATATTTTTTTTTTTTCCTTCAGTGCATAGGTTATTGGTAGGTGTATGGTAAAGCAGCTCTTCAAGCATTTGTAGGTGGTTCATGCCTCTTTGTAATCTTCCTGATCTGTCACGATTCCAACACACAGTTAGTCAAGAAAAGCTACAGTTCTTTAAGAGCCCTGGCAGTTCTGCTACAAGCCGATAATGGTTTAATGATCTAAATTAAGTGTAATACTTCTTGTATTTTTCAAGCATATATAACTGTCTTAAATTTACTTTGTACAATATCCACACCCTCCCTAATAGCACCCGTCCATTTAATACAGTCCAGCCCAAGGTTATCCCATAGGAATGCATTATCATCAGCTTTCTGTAATTCTTTTTTATTCAGCACATCTTTGTATCAAAGACATTATCCACCATGCTTTCAGGCACCACTGGACAAATGATCATATACATGATGTCCTTGGGCAGTCTTTCACCAGGCATCCTGGCAACATGACAGACAATACCATAGTAGAAACTGCTGCTGTACCATGATTTTTGAAACTATAATAAAGTCGGGTAACAAAGTTTCTCTGGGTAGTTTTTGTAAATGACAATGTTCAATGTGGTAAAAAGATCAATTTGGTGTAAAAAATCTGATAGCAAAGTTTTACATGCATATTTCAGAGTAGATATAACAACAGGTCTGTACACCTGCGCCTCAGTGTTCAGTTTTTTCAGTGTTTTGTGACCATGCTTGCTATTTCAGAAACATGCTTTCCTTATTCTTGACTAAACTTCCATGCCAAGTGATGCTGAGGATGCTATTATGCTATAAAAGTAAAATAAAACTGTATCTACATTTAATCATTTCATGTCAATATAAACAAATTTCCTGTCAATGGTTCATCAATGGTTCAGAATGAATGGTTAAGATGAATGCCCTGGCTGCACTAGCAAAATGATTGTATGGTCAGTTGGAAGTCTTCCAGCAAGTGAGCAACTAAGGCACAACCATCTGCAAAGTGCAGCTTAAAAAGTACTATATCTCACATGGTTACCTGTGATCTCAATCTCCCATATTAGGTCTTTTCTTACATTGATGCAAGATCTGGAACAGCCTGCTAGAAAACAGTGGCAAATAATAATTCATGGAATTGCTGCAAGAAGCTTCCACAATTTATCTCAAGCAACATTATCCAATGTTTTAGTCAAATAATCAATAAATCTGACCAAAAAAAAAAAAAAAAAAAAAAAAACATTCGCTGTTGATTTTGAACACATTTGTCTTGGAGTTTCCAAAGGAAACCCACTAACAAAAAGGAATCATGTAATCTGTACCACAGTCTGCTTTAAATCCACATTGACTTTCCTTGTCATAATTGTTGGTGACTAAACATCATGAGAATGATTTTCGCCAGCCACCTCCCTGAAGTTGATAGAAGAGATAGCGCATGATATTTTGTGGTTAAATATAATATGGTATATAATAAAATAAGAAACTGCACTGTTTGCTGTAAATCCCAAGATGATAATTAATTGTAATCAGAAAAAAAAAAAAAAAAAAAAATCCCCCCCAGTTCTGAAAACGTATTTTTATGTTCGTGTGTGTGTGTGTGTGTGTGTTCATACGAGTATGTGTGTGGAGGATCATCTACCAGTCCATATAGTGAGAGAGGGTGATAGTAGAAGGATTAGCGTTAAAGCAAGGTGCTGCATCTTGCACATTAATCACGTTAACAGAAACTTGCCCTATGAGACAATGTAATGAAAATTATGACTGATGACCCTAAAGATAAGTCCAGTCATGCTCGATTGATCACCCAGACTGACATACCTGCCCTTCAGCCAACCCCCATTTAAAAAAACAAATAAATAAATAATAATAAAAAAAAGGCAACAGCAACATCTTGATACTTATCAGATGTGAAGTCTCCTAAGACAGCCTGGAGAGAAACTATTCTTAGGCCACTTTGTTTCCTCTTGCTGCTCTTTTCCTCTGCATAGATTTAAGCATACCGTAGCCTAGGGAAGTGAGAACTGTTTAATTAGAGTATGTTTATGGCATGTTATGACGATGGGAATGTGCAGTGTTTAACGTCATCGCCCACACATCCTGCTGGCATACAGTGCAAAATCCCCACTGGCTCTAGAGTGCCACGGTCTTTCAATATTTTGAGTTAAAGAGATCTTTTTACATGCAAAACTAAACATATTAGATGGGTTATTGAACTTTAGTTTATCAACCCACAATTTTTTTTTTTTTTTTGTCAACAGCACATCATATTAATTAGAATAATGAAAGAGAAATAATAATATGCTCTCTCAATTTCTCACTCATCGTCTACAGTATGTTGCTTTATCCTGTATACAGGGTCACTGGGGGCCTGGAGCCTATCCCAGGGCACAAGGCAGGTTACACCATGGACAGGCTGGCAATCCAACGCAGGGCACACCATTTTTCAGACTACCACTCCTTGTGGCAATTTATTTTACAAACTCATTTTTTGTAAAATATTTTTTTTTTTTTACGCGAAAAAATGTTTGCCTTACTTTTACTCATTATTGTAATGTAATTTAAACATGTTTGTGATTCAGGGTTCGATTCCTGCCTCGTGTGTGCGTGTGTGTGTGTGTGTTCTTCCCATGCCTGCTGGGTTTCCTCTGGCATTTTCGAATTCCCCGGTGTGTGTAAATGTGTGTGCTTGTGTGCCCTACAACAGATTGGCATCCTGTCTAGGGCGTACCTTGTCTTGTGCCCTGATTCCCCTTGAATAGGCTCCATGCCTCCTGGATCCGTGTACAGGATAGGCAGTATAATGAGTGAGAATAATGCTACAACACTCGAGAGATGTCCGATTGCTTTCCTTTACAACAGACATGAGATACATGTCGTGTGCATTCATTATGCCTAGTTCCATCGGCCTCATTCTGTTACTTTAGGGAATTTCAGAGCATATACAAATTCAAAGTCAAATTTTCAAATTCAAATTTTATTTGTCACATACACAGTCATATACAGTACGGTATGCAGTGAAATGCTTAGGCGACTGCCCGTGACCTTAGAATAATAAAAAAAAAAACTATTTAAGGCTATTTACAGTAATAATAAAATATATGTACAATAAAAATATAAGAAAATATAAGAGAATAAGAAAAATAAGAAAACCTGGGTGAAGAAATATAATAAAGCCTAGGTGTACAGTATGGAAAATATGGAATATAAATAGAGATGTCCAGGGGGTGTGCAAGTACGCTATAAAGTGTGTTGTACTTAAAGTGACTTGTGCTATAGAATAAATAGTGGTGTGAAGGGTGTGCAATTTTTGTCCCAAGAGTCCAGAGATACATGAACTACTGTACGTCTATATAGCTCATATATGTACTATGATGACAACTGAAGTGAAACTGAAACTGGTAGAGGAGGAGTCTGGTGATGCTGTAAACCAAATCTTTTGTATTGTTTTTATGTTTCTCGTGGTCTTCAACAATCTTTGTTGTAATAATAATAATAATAATAATAATAATAATAATAATAATAATAATAATAATGAGTGCAACAAAACTCAAGATTTTTCCTTGTACCAATTTGCTGCCATTGACTCACTATTCATGTGTTAATAAATAAAATAACCACCATATTATGGAAACAAAAATGCATATTTATACAGCACACACAAAATAGCAGGCTGCTTTTTCAGCCTGTTTTTTTTTTTTTTTTTTTACATTGTGGAAAACAGTTATACAAAAATAATAATTATACAAAATTCACTCTGATATGATGAAAACTAATTTGACATGATAGTTATGCTTTCTGACACCCCCTGTAACTCAAAGAATCCATGGCCAAATGTTGTGTGATTTTGCAATACGTCTTGCTTCTTTAAAAAAAAAAAAAAAAAATCTCTAAACTGTCAAAATAGAGATCTCTCATTATGCAGTCAGACTATTCATACACACTTGAGGATCAGGAGCTAGCTTGACTCCACTACACAAGCCCAGCATTCTGTGAGGTTATTAGGTTTTCTATCACAGTGTAATTACTGTCTTCAGTGTTCATGTCATGTTCCACTGCTACTTTGCTGCTAATCTCTAAACCATGGACAAGGCCATTAACACATCGGCTCTGTGTCATGGCTAATCCACTTCTGATGAGGGATTCCATTTAAAAATATGATTTTTGACGGATTTGCGGATTAAAGCCAGTTTCACTGAAAAGCTGAGTTGGTTATTAAACAGGCCAGTTTGTTTAATGACCAAGTCAAGCTTGTCCTTTTAAAACAGCGTGCTGAATTCACTGCTCCGATGTAAAAAATCTGTTCTCAAGTGGAACAAAAAAACGAGGAGACCACTTCTCACTTCAAGACAGTCGATCTTTAGGAAATTGTCTGTTCGGCGTGCAATGCAGACTGAAGAGTAAGACCAGAGTTTGAAACTGAAACTTTCAGATTATATCAAATTGAATTAAACTGGTTGAAGACTGATTTTCAAGTTCAGCATTGAGTGGTAGAAATTAATTGGTTAAGACCGATGGTTGCTGTTATCTTCTTACAAGCTTTGTTTTTCGTCATAACTTCACTGTTCAATATGGCCGGATGAGATGAAAACACAGTCGTAACATTCTATTCGTTTTTTATTTAAAGTCAAGCAGTGCATCTAAGCTAACTGCAGGTAGGAAATAAAGTTGTAGAAGGGGGATAAAGGGGAATATGATTCGTTTGAGGAGTCCATTTTTTTTTCACTTTACCACATTATACTTGATTTGCATAAAGTAAAAAAAAAAAAAAAAAAAAAGTATCACTGCTTGTTCCTCGCAACTCTGAGTTGTGCAGCTCTGTGGGGAAAAGGTATGATCACATGTTGCTTTGTCGCTCGCTAGTATAAAAGTACCTTGACACTTTATAAAGCACACTTGGAGGATAATGTTAGTTTATATTTGTGCCATAAGAATTAATTCTTCATAGGTTTTCTTATTCTTATTGCTCTTATTATTTATTTATTTATTTATTTATTTAAAGAATAAGGAATAAATAAATAAAATAAGTTTTTTTTTTGTTGTTGTTGCTATTTTCAGTCTTAACAACAATGTGGATGAAGTTACTGGAATCACACACATTCTCAAAGCACACACATTCACACACTCACTCGCGCACTATGGAGAATTTGGAAACAGCAATTAGCCTACTCTACATGTCTTTGGACTGTGCGAGGAAACCAGAGTTCCAGGTCTTACTTGAGGAAACCCAACAAGCATGTGGAGAACATGCAAACTCCACACACACTAACCCAGGGTGGGAACTGAACACTCCACAATGCGAGTTCACAGTGCTAACCACTACACCACTTCCTTCCCCATTACCGCACCGCAAACTGCCTTATTTGTCTTGGGCTACACCAACGTAATAGGATTTTACATATGTACAGTACGTCACAAAAGTGAGCACACAAGGTGTCAAACGTCCACCACCTCCGTGATGTTGTGATGGAGGAGTGGAAGAGGATTCCAGTGGCAACCTGTGAAGCTCTGGAGAACTCGAACTCCATGGCCAAGAGAATTCAAGCCGTGCTGGGAAATGGTGGAGGCCACACAAAATATTGACATTTCACATTTTCACTTAGGGGTGTACTCACTTTTGTTGCCAGGGGTTCAGCTATTCTTGGTTGTATTTTTAGATATTTAAAAAAAAAACACAGTCCCCAATACAGTATACGAACCTCCAACTTACAACCTTGCACAGATATCAACATGCCTACACCAGGCATATTTATGTACACGTATGTTACAATGTTACATTGTAACATACATGCAACGTGCATTCCAGGATGTATGGGAGCAAGCAAAAAAAGCACCAGTGATGAAGCTGGTACTGCTAAGAAGCGCCAAGCAATAAAGATGGAGACAAAAGTGTAAATTATTGAGAGAATGGAGCGAGGTGAAAAGATGCCACACATTGCTCATTCTATTAACACCATAGCATAATTGTTCAACCATCGGCATGATTCTAAAGAACGACTACAAGACCTAATAGACAATTGTGTTAGTATCCTAGTCCCTAGAAAATGTTTGTTGGACTTGCAAACAAATTGGACTTAGGAACATCTGGAACAGAACTCATTGGTATGCTGGGGACTTACTGTAAATACACAAAAAATCAGGCTTTTCTTCTCCCCATTCTTTATTTTTTATGGATCTGCAAATACATTTTTGCACTGATACTAGAAAATCCTTTCCTCAAAGAAACAAAGAACATCTGCCCAATAAAGTATGCCTTTTATTCAGTCATTTAGTTTTCATCTACAGAACACAGGCATTTCAACATTAAAGCCTTTTTCAAGCACCCGACTTGTACCTGAAATGCATTTATTTGCTTAAATCAAAGAAAATGCTACTGCATGAACAAGTGTACTCTATATGGGGAAAATAATCATTTTCTGAATACCTGACCACCACCACAAAAAATCTGAAGCACTCTACTGAAAATATATTTGTCATTTCCAAATCACTGGAACTATAAGGCACAAGCTTGTTCCAGCATAACGATACTCCTGTACAGAAGGCGAGCTTTACGAGGATGCGGCATGTTAAGGTTGGAGAGGAAGAGCTCGAGTGTCGTGCACAGAGCCCTGACTAAACTCAATCCACTGAACACTCCAAAATCTTGTAGACACCCTTTCCAAAAGAGTGGACACTTCTACGGAGATAAATCTGTACTGGGGTGTTCAAAAGCCAATATTTAAAAGCTGCTCTATTTAAAAAATTCAAGCAAACACCAGGGTCATAAAGTGCAATGGTGATTAATGTTTCATCTTAACCTTTTTTTTTCCTTTTTTTTTTTTTTTTTTTTGAAATCCTAATCTAATTTTCTCTTTGAACTTGCAAAGCCTTGACCATCTGTGGCCCAAGCAGGAAATGATAGCCAGGCAGATGCAGCAGGCTTTGAAATTGCCCCCACTGATTCAAGCACAGGAGATTAGTGCCCTTGATATGGCGAATCCCAGGGAGGATCTCAGGTGCTTTGAAATCTCACAATCTCAGACGCTCACACTGTAATCCTCTTATATGGAATGCATCAGCAAGCCCTCTCCATCCTTCACGACTGAACGATGACTTTATAACTGCTGGTGGCTAATGTCTGTCTCTCCTGCAATCTTTCTTTCTGTCAGGCTGAGTCTCGCTGCTTTACACTCTGACAGGATTTAATTTGAAAATGTAGATTGTTTCTTCAATTTGGGCAACATTTAGTTATCGATATATACAACTTAAATAAAAAATAAATAAAAAGAAAAAAAAGAAAGATAGGTACGTATGGATCACAATAATTATACGTATATTTTATAAATTCGTTTTTAAATCGTTTAGCATTGATGCAAAGGTTTACGTTATATATATATATTTTTTTTTGTTGTTGTTGTTGTTTCTTTTTTGTTTGTTTTTGTTTTTATTTACTTTTTTTTAATGGAAAACTGTTCCTTGATACAGTATTGTTTAGGGAGAATTTTGGGTCTCTCGTTGTTTGATTTTTTTTTTTTAATAAAACAATTTAACACATGTACAAAATAATAAAAAATGCAATACATTCAAAGTGGGTTCTCAGAAAATCCAAAACATGGAAAAAATGGAATTTGACAAAAATATAACCTCTTTCCTTCTTTTCCTCAGTCACTAACCTACTTTATCTTCAGTACTCACTTTACCCTGGTCAAGGTTGAGATAGTTCCAAAGCTGACCTTATGAACACTGGGCATACTGTACACCTTACTATATGACATTTATTAATTCACTCATTTATTCATCCTTCTATCTATCCATCCTGTTAAGGGTTATGATGGTTCCAAAGTTGTGAACACTGGACAAAATGTGGACATTCTGTATGCACTGAATTATACTAATTCATTCATGCATTCATTCATTCATTCATTCATTCGTTCTTCCATCCATCCATCCATCCATAATGTTGATTCTGGTCAGACTGACACTATGCACTTAAAAAGGTTGACCAAATAACATGCATTCTTCTTCTACTATCCACTAATTATTATTATTATTATTATTATTATTATTATTATTTATTATTATTATCATTATTATTATTTTATGCACAAATGTATTTAAATAGTTATGTACCATATATATGTGCTTATTCGTTGAGTAACCGTGTGTGTGTGTGTGTGTGTGTGTGTGTGTACGTGTGTGAGAATGCACATACCCTTGACTTGCCCCTCATGTCACTATAAACAGGATCAGTCACCTGGAACGCCTGTGTGTCAGTAGCAGAGCCAAACCAACTTTATTGAGCACTTCCCCATCCTTTATGTCCTACCTCCCCCCCACTCCACCCTCCCCCCTATTCTCTCTCTGTCCCTGACTCATAAATGCCTAGGCTTTCTCTGGATAATAAACAGCTTCAGCAGTGCAGCCCTGGTCTCCAGGTTATACTGCACAACTCAGGAAACCTGGATCATGTTACTAGACTCAGCATTCAAGTGATTGAGCCAAAGATTGAAACGTTTCCCTTGAGCGATGAAAACACATCCACTCTGCAAAGTCTAGGAAAAACTTCTTTAATGAAGGCTACATTATCAGAGACTGTAGAAACACCAAATACATCAATGATAAAGGCAAAACGGTGTGTATCGAGTTTGGAATTTAAAAAGGCATTTCTACCGAGATTAACGCCACGTTATTGTCACCCAACACAACCGATGAAGGAGGGCAAATAATAAATTAAAGCTAAGTAACTATCTAGTGAATCCCTGAGTAATCTCCTAAATATTAGTGTTATGCTTAGCATTTGGGTCATGATCAGTTGCTTGTTATTTTAGGAGAGAACAGAATGAACCTTAATTACAAACCACATCCTAAAAGCTCTGCCGAGACAAGTGAGCATGCATGCTAATACTAATTGTTAGCACAGTTTAATTAATTTCTTCTTTTATATGTCCTTCCATTTTTTGTGTAAGGCATTGTGTGTACAGTTCTGGATTAAAAATAGGAGATGTAAAGATGTGCCCTTGTGCTCTTGTTCTCACATGTCTTAGTTTCTAAATTTGATCCTCACTCACTCCTCACCGTCTATACACACACACACACACACACACACACACACACACACACACACACACACACACACACACACACACACACACACACACACACACACACACACACATACACACAAACATACACACAAACATACACACACACACACACACACACACACATACACACACATACACACACACACACATACACACACATACACATACACACAAACATACACACACACACACACACACACACACACACACACGCACACACACACACACACACTACAGACAATCTGGGAACACTAATTACACTACTCTGCATGTCTTTGGACTGTGCGAGGAAACCAAAATACATGGAGGAAACCCACCAAGCATGTTAAGAACATGTAAACTCCATGCACACAGACCTGAGGTGGGAATTCGGACCCAGACTCTGGAGGTCCTAGGCAACAGCGCTAACCGATGTGTCACTATGCCGCCTAAACTTGATAAGGGATATCAAAAGTCTGGCACTTGAAAGGACTTATTTATTCCTTCCATGTCTGACTTTTGTTACCTCACCTCTAATCAGGATGGTGGGGGAAAAAAATGAGTAAAATGGTAAAGGGGGCAAGCTAAAAGCACTTTGTACTTAATACAGTGGATTATATATACTTTATATAATACACTTTGTACAGAATACAGTTGCGTGTACATCTGGGAGCCGTTCAGCATCATTTTAAAAGCCAAGCAAAGTGAGTTTTGCATTTTGTGCAAGATTTAGTGAAGACTTTATTATTAAATTATAAGATTATAATTATTATTTATTAGAAGACATTATGGGGCCCAATGATGTTATCAAGTGCAGTCGCAAGAAGAAAAGGCATCAGCTTCCAGTTTTGTTTTTAAAGGAGCCAGTCCCAAGAAGAATCATATTTTAAGGTAAGATGAGGTTTAATATCTAATTATTTCATATTATACATTATTTGCGTGTCTTTTCTAACACGTTTTGATTGTTAATGCAGATAAATGCAGTGCAAATAATCTGGGACGGATTATTGGCATTTCCATTATTTCCTCTAGGAAAATGCGTTTCGCAATGCGAATTCCTGTCCTAAGAACTCACCTCTGGAACAGATTAAATTTGTATGCAGAGGTACTGCTGTATTTTAGATTGAATCATGTCAATATTACAGCAACTGCATATTGTGTTGGGCTTTTTCCTGATGAGAAACATTTCAAACCTTCACATACCTGTAGAGTTTTTTTCTTTTTTTTTTCTTTTTTAATCCAACTTTAGGCTGCTTCTAAATAAATTGTTGTCCCTCAAACTTTGATAAAATGTAGGTAAAATCTTGCACCTTAGCGAAGTGTATTCAGCGCTGTGTGAAAGAGCCCTTTTTGAGCCGCAGCTTGCACATCACTATTCTATTCCACTGCTGCTAGTTTAGATCAGCGCTCCTTTTTGAAGGCTTGATTTCAGCTCATTATCAGTCTGGCAGGTTTCAGGCAGCATGGAGAAATGTTAAGGGCCATGAGCTTCAATGCTTCGGTTGTCAGGTTCAGAATCAACAGTACAGTATAACTTAAACTTGTGTGTTTATTAATATTGTACTATAGCATATTTTGCACAATTTATTATTTATTGGATGGATGGATGGATTAATGGTATTTTACAGTGCAGCATAAAAAGCCTATACTGTAAGTTATCTAAAGCTTGTTAATAGTGAAAACTGGTGATTTAATTATGGTGGTCTAATATTAGACAAGAACTTGTTTGTTGAATACTTCTTGGAATTTCTTGTTATACGTATCCATCTAGCCCTTAATTCCCTGGTATGTTTTGTGTTTTATTCTGTCTCAAGGAACAACACATGGACGAAGCAGTATTGAATGACCATTAAGTCTGATTTATAAGATATCAAAATAACAAAAATGGTTAGTTTTTGTCTTTAAACCACGGACAATCATCCACGAATCACAGTTGCCATAAGCAATATTTCCCTAAAGAAAAATAATTCAAATAGTATTTTTTTTTCTGCTTTTAACACATTTATATGCCTAATTATTTTATTAATACTCGTATTTGCAAGATAAAGTAAAGGGGCTAGCGAACAAGCATATTTAATTAGGCATAAAAATAAAGCAGAAAAAGACACAGCAGAATCATGCTTGATTAAGATGTACAAAGATAATACATAATTTCAGATGAATTCTACTCTCTCAAATGCAACAAAATGGAGCTCTCAGCACCCGGCTTCCTAGTTGCAGTCAGACTATAATTGTTAATTCATTTCTTTTAAAGCTCACCGACACTAGACAGACTTATTTGTTCAGCCTAGTGGACCTCAGACAGCATTTCTCTTCCTCTCTAAATCATTGGTCTGAAACAGTTTTGTTCGTGTGGCCTTAGATGAGCCTGAATAGATCAGAAGCAAAATTGGTCATTACTCTGAAAGTAATAGAAAGAGAATAAGCACAGAATTCCTGGTATATCTATAAAATCGCCCGGACCATACTTCAACGTCATTTTTATGTTCGATTTTTTTTTTTTCCCCCTTACAGTGGAGCTGGCTCATTTGTAATGACTCCACAGCTACATTATTTCGAGGGACTTCATGAGAATAGTAGAACGTGGCATAAAGCGGTCTCTGTGGTGAGGTCATTTATATAACGCCCCAGGCATAACCTGTGTGTAGATGGAGCTATGAGGGCAGGTGACAAATAGCAGACATTTAGAAGTGATGCTCTGTGTCTTCTTCATCTCCTGATCCATTATTGAGAGAGCAAAGAGACAGAGATGTTCCCTGCCGAGACAGAAGCAGCAGGCAGAGAACAAGCTAATGATGCATCGGTTCTGAGATGAGACAAGGTTGTGCCCCGAGGCCAGGTCGGTGCATGCAGAATGTGCAAGAGCTACTCACCTCCGCAGAACATCAGCAGGACGCATCAACATCGCTGAGTGGGCAGAGGGCAACACACACTGCGCATCAGCATGTAGGATCTGCCAGGAAACAGCAGAGAGAAACATAAGTACGTGTCACAACCTATCGACCGCGCGCTGTGTGACGGGCACGGCCCCGGTGTGACGCTTACGGTATCACTAAAACAGGGCTAACCATGTGTCTGTGCTGGAAGATGGACTCGGCCGTTTTTGCTCTGCTTTTAGTTTTCTGCATGTACAATCAAAGGGCTGAATTCCAAGTTGAATTAAATGTGTGAAGTAAGGGTTGTACATGTCATGACAATATGCACAGTCACACGTCAGGAGTATCCGTGAGTAGGAAGATTATATCACATGCACACATTAAAATGTATCCTATACTAATGAAACTCTCAATAAAATACACCAAATTACTTTGAATGATCAAAAGTTAGTACACCCTTTTTATTGTGTGTGTGTGTGTGTGTGTGTGTGTGTGTAAAAACATCATTATAATGATCTGCTCATAGCTAGTATTAGTATTATGCAAATGCATACAACATGTATGATTTTTTATTTTTGCCATTATCGGCATTAGAGGAGCTCATGGTCCACTCAGTGACTCAAGGTCCCTAGGTCCTATGGCTGGCTGGCTGCAAAAAAAAAAAAGTTGAAATCATCACCCCATCGACCACCATGCTTGACAGTGGGAATGAGGTGTGTGTGCTGAAATGCTGTTTGCTTTTCCCCCTAACATGGCACTGGGCCTTTAAGGTCAAACAACTACACTTTGGTCTTATCTGTCCATAGGACATTGTTTCAGAAGTCTTGTGGTTTGTTCGGATGCAGTTTTATGACCCCGAGTTGTACATTCATGTTTTATTTAGACAGAAGAGGCTTTCTCCTAGTAAACTCTCTAAACAAACCATACTTCCGCTTTTATAGAGGCCTGTTGATGATGAATTAAAAGGGTTGATGATTAGCAGTACCTGGCAGTAACTTACCTTAAATCATGTAGAAAAAAAAAAAAATATATATATATATATATATATATATATATATATTTTTTTTTTACTTAATTTTTGGTAAATAAATAATGGCACTGCTATATCTATCTATCTATCTATCTATCTATCTATCTATCTATCTATCTATCTATCTATCTATCTATCTATCTATCTATCTATCTATCTATCTATACACATTTTATATACGTATATAAAATGTGTAGACAGACAGACAGACAGACAGATGAATGTGTGTGTGTGAGAATGTGTGTGTATGCACATGCAGTTTCAGCCCTACAGGCAATCACTACTTTCAACACAGCAAAGGAAAGATAGATCATTGCACTGAAAAAAAAAAAAAAAAAAAAACGAGGCAAGCTGGAGATACCTCTGCAGTCTGGGCACAGTTGGAAATCTCTTACCATCAAAAGAAAAAAAAAAAAGAAAAAAAAAAGTAACCATCAGCTGGATAATTATGCATAGAGTGGGTGAAGATTGTTCACAAAAAAACTAATACAAAAAATCCAAATGGAAGCCTCAGGTGCAAGATGTGGCCATGGATCATATACTGTCTGAAATCCCTTTCCCACAATATTTGTAGTAATAAGTAGGGTGCCATTATTAATGCATATGGTACTCATGGCTCAGGTGTTTGGTTTCAGAACACAAGATCGCGTTCCATTTCAGGCTTGCAATCACCACAGGTTGCTATGACACGTTGTAACATTTTTATGATTTTACTTTGCCTAGGCAGATTTCCTTCATGTCGTCTTTAAAAAAAAAAAAACATTACATATCCTGGGATAACTTCGTATTTAATAGACTTAAGTAGTCAATTAAACACAAAAAACAATCACATATGTATGTATGTATTATTATTATTTTTATTATTTATTTTTTTTAGAATATATATATTTTTAATAATATAATAGTAGAGCGGGCACGGGTGGCTCAGTGGTAGTTTTCTCACCTGCCATGCAGAAAACTCGGGTTCAATTCACACCAACTGCTCAAACCCCAGCCAAAGGATTCAGTGCCAGTACCACGCCTGTATAAGATCGGAGAGTTGCATCAGGAAGGGTGCTCGGCATAAAAGGCTGCGGTACAGGCTACTCCATAATGCTTATTCCAGGAAAGTAGATGCACCACAATAATGAATTCAAACCAGGACTTTTGATCATGCAGAATAACAGAACACAGAGTTATGAGAATAAGAACATCCTTCATGACTTTACATAATCCCCTTCTACACTAATGCACTTATCCCAGCGTTTTACTAGTGCTTGGATACCATCAAGGAGCCAGGACCGGACTGTTTGCTTCACGCCTGAAACACTGGCCTCCCAGGAACTTCTTTAAAGCTCCAAATATGCGGAAATGGCTTGGAGCAAGGGAAGGACTGTGCCAGAGAGATGTGGCATTAACTCCCAGCCAAGTTCCTGTAATGTGCAAGGGGTTCCCGCAGACAGATGTGTCTCTATTGCAAGCTGCCGACAAGTTATTCATAGATTTTCAAGGATCAGGCGTTCCACTTGCTGAATGTTCACCGGAGAGAGTGCAGTGGGCTCTGTGCTGAAATTATTCACAGACGTGCTGCCTTCTTTAAAACTTTTGCACCATTCAAATTTTTTTACTTTAGATAAGAGTGTCATCATGGTACTGTGCTTGAAGTCTTCTGTAACTGTCTACCGGTCAAATCCCGGTGATCCACAGAACCAAAACCCTAACCAAGACGCATCCCTGAAAATGAAAATAAATTAATGTATTGTCAGGTTTTCTCACTATTTGTGTCTTTTCATAGCTGATGGTGAGAGTGGTAAAAACACTGGAGTGCTTGGTCTACACCGGAAGTAGATCACACCCATTGCACCTGAAACCAGTGACAGCCTGTAGGCTTCCTACTGCTATTTTACTATGCAGCATATTTGCTAATGTTTTACATAATAATGTCACAGCTGTCTCCATACTTTTCATCTCTTCCCTCCAATACTTTAGCTGAGAGGAACTTTTTTTTTTTTTTTTTTTTTTTTAAGAGCATCTCCCAGGAGAGATAGCTGTTATCATGCTAATTACCCATTCCTGTTGGATGTCTAAAATGGAAACCAAATCCCCCATAGACAGCAAAAAAAAAGCAACATTCTGAAATAATCACTGTGCAAACTATCTAGATCCCTCCGCATAGTAAAGCAGCTGAACATAATTTTCTCATCAGGTAGTCAGAGATGAATAGGGAAAGAGAAAATGTGTTTTTTAGATGTCTTATCTTATAGACTCTTTGCATAAAATTGCTTTCAGGCATTTTGTGTATGTGTGGATAGCTGTAGTAAGCCAGATAATGATAAAACTTTATCATAAGGATTAGTCAACTTACTATGCTACTACTACTGACAAATCAGCAGCGGCTTCTTGTCTCGATAATATTCAGGAAATAATGGGAACTTTTGCAGCTTATTATTAAATAAGCATTAGGTTTTTGAAGCCATTATACTCAAGCCTTAAAGAAAATCATCACACTATAAGTCTATAGTCATATCTTGTCTCCTCTGAAAAGTAACACGGAAAAAGGTGCACTTACTGTACCAAATCAAGCCAGATTAAAAAAAAAAAAAAGAATGTTTCCTTGTTCATCGAATATTAAAACACATGAATGATATCTCAGAGAAGATTTCCGTAGCCTGAAAACTTCTGGATTTTAGAGATATAATTTATTGAGAAAGTCATTTACTATGTAGGCTCGATTCCCGTCTCTGTGTGCATGGAGTTTGTATGCTCTCCCCGTGCTTGGTGGGTTTCCTCCGGGTACTCCGGTTTTCTCCCAGAGTCCAAAAACATGCAGATTAGACTGATTGGCGTTCCTAAATTGGCCGTAGTGTGGGAATGAGTGTATGAGCGTACTGTACAGTACCTGTGTGTGCCCTGCGATGGATTGGCACCCTGTCTGGGGAGTACCCTGCCTCGTGCCCTAAGCCACCTGGGATAGGCTCCAGGCCCCCCTGACCCTGAATACAGGATAAAGCTGTATAGACAATGAGTGAGTGACTGATTTTGTATGTGCATTTATTCTATATTGAAAATATATCATGTTGCTGTCTTGAGCACTCGTTTGTCCTTATCTGAAGAAATTACATTTTCTAACTAAATTAACTACATCGTCTACTTGCGCACGTATCCGTCGTTGACGAGAAAATCGTTTTTTTTTTTTTTTATATATACATGTAAAAGTTTAGAGTTAAAAATAATCTGCTGATCTTTAATGTAATCAGTGATATTATTATTTCAGATTGAAGCCCACATACATGTCTGTCTTTCTGTACGGCAGAACTCTCTGTCTAACTTAATGCAAAGAAAATATATATATATATTTTTTTAAGGTTCTGTATCTTGCGTCTTGTTTACGCTATGTTGTACTTCTTTCGTGGTCAGACAAATACACTGACTGTTCTGTAATCGTAGAGTGAATCACAGATGAAAAATGGGAAAGGTTGATCAGATAAAGATCAAGTTTGGTCTTAAAACAACTCCCTTATACCATTTTAGCGCTGCTATTTCAGTGGAGGTGAAAATATGAACTAATCCCAGTAAAAATATTCAGTTTAGCTTTTCTAAATAATATCTATTGGTGCAGGTATTTGTTTACATTGAGCAAGTAGTGCATTAGTAGCTTATTTTAAGGTAGATTATTAAATCCACCACATAACTGTTTAGAACATCTTTTACTCAACGTTTAGATTTTGACTTAGAGTATGGTGCAGGTTAAACTTCAGGCAGATATTCACGTACTGCAAAAGTTTCATTAAATTCTGTCCAGCAGTTGATTTAAGACGCGCCCACAGTTTGACAAATGAGCAGTACACTGGTAAAACTTACTAATCTGGCACAAAACTGCTCATAACTTCACTTTTACTCAACATTTTGATTTAATTTATGGCACATCTTTAACTTCAGGGAAATAGCTAAGTACTTCCAAAGTTTCATGAAATATTATCCAGCCAGTTTTGCATGACAGGCGTACAGAATTTTCTCCGACTCGTTTCTGGTCCTCCACTGTATGACACGTAAATATATTTATATATTTAAGAGTGAGTTCTGACCAATGTGTACAGTACATCATCTGTGACCGCGGGCCACTTGCTGTTGGTGCATGGTGCACTTAACCAGGGCGCACGCCGATGGAACTCACCTGGGCTGGAGGCTCAACAAAGCCCGCAGATTCCAGTGTCCTTGTCGCCTGTAAAATGCCACGTCACTTCCATCCGGTGAAATAGAAAGCAACTGAACCTGACCTTACATGTGCCTCCTGTCTCCCTAGACTCATTCTGCTCACCAAGGAGAAAGCCACAAGCCACCAGCTCTCGCATCCGCTCCATTGTCTCTGCATACATCGCACCGCTCGCTCATCGCCGCTGTTCTCACCTGCTCTGCACAAACCTGTGCGTCTCTCTGATCACACCTGCTGCACTGCAACCATAACCGCTACATTCACAGAGACAGCTCTTGAGCTTCTGCTTTTACTGAGCATACTTTAAACGGAGAACTGCATACTTCTTGCTTGTCTGAAAGTGTTCATTAAAAAGAACTGTCGTTGAGACTCTGCATCCCGTACACATTGTATGATCCTCTTATGAGGACCGTTAAGTGCAATTGCTTTGCCAAACCTTTTTTTTTTTCTGTTTGAAACCATTGATTGACTGATCAGGTGCTAATAAAGAGAAACACTGAAGAAATTCACATCAAAATGGAATCTGGATCTCTGGAGATAAGAAAGACATTGCAGAAGAATGTAACCAGATTTATCTCTGCTAATAACACATTTAGTATGCAACTTTTTTCACCATCCATGAACTTCTCATTCACTCAAAACTCAACTGATTTTGAGTCCCTGTGCTAGGCAAATTTGGGATTTAAAGTTCTTGGAGGCCAACAACTGATTTTTTTTTTTTTTTTTTTTTTAGATGAATTTGAGCCGCATCAATTACAGCCAGGATGTCACTGATCATTTATACAGCTTTGGGGGCCTGGAGCCCATCCCAGGAGATTTAGGGCATTAGGCATGGAACACCCTGGACAATGGGTGCCAATCCATCACAGACAATTTGGGAATGCCAATTAGCCTAATCTGCATGTCTTTGGACTGTGGGAGAAAAGCCAGAGTACCTGGAGGAAACCCACCAAGCAGGGGGAGAATATCCAACCTCCATGAACACCGACCCTGAGGCCGGAATTGAACTTGGATCCTGGAGGTGCAAGGTGACAGTGCTAACCACTAAGCCAGCCTGCGCAGACAGAATGTATTTGTTTTAGTCAGTGCTACACTATACAGTAGGTGGTGTATGAGAAACTCATGTGTGCCCTTGTTGCTGTGGACAATGTGTTTCGAGGTTCAATGAGTTTACATTCCAAGTTGCAAGATGTTTTTTGTAACAAGATGTGTTTTTTTTTTTGTTTTTTTTGAGCTACTGTTGCCTTTATATTAGCTCAAGTCAGTCTGGCCATTCTCCTCTGACCTCTGGCATCAACAGGGCACTTTCCCTGAGGACTGTACTCACTGGATATTTCTGTTCTTTTTCAGACCATTCTCTGTATACCTTAGGGATGGTTGTGAGTGAAAATCCCAGTAAATCAGCAGCTTAACCTTCCTCTTGTGTCAGGGTCGGCACCGACCGGTTTTACTTTTTAAATGCATAAAACTACTACCTAATTTTGTTTATTGCATCGTGGCTTTTTGACTTTGTCAGGAATCTGTATTTAATTTAAAAAATAAATCAATAAATTGTAATAAATTATAAAATGCTCTGGTGAAAATTATTACCTTTGTGTTGGTAGGGTCAGCTTTGACCCAGTTATAATTTAAGGTTATAAAACTGTATAGTTAGGGTAAAAAAAAAATAAAAATCATAAAGACACTTTGAGGGGATTCTCTCTTTGCCTGTGTGTCTCCTTACCTGAACAAACAAAACAAAAACAAAGACAGACATGTAAGGCTTGCATAAGACAAATTTAGTTTAGCCTTGGTGACTTGCAGAGTACACATCATGTTTGCAGCAGTCAAAAATGAGAAAAAGATTTACAGAAAGCCAAGCTCTGGATCAGACCTTTTCTGAAAATGAGGCAGAGGACACAAAACAGCGTAGTGATACAGATGAGCAGGTTTCCGAGGAGGAATACATTGTAGAGTATCTAACAGAAGGCACAGACACATCTGATGAGGTCACCGACGCCGAAGCTGCACTCACTCCTGCTGAAAAGTTCAAATCCAAAAGTGGTAACATCCGTTGGAGCTCAGTACCTCCTGACTTACATGGCAGGGCAGCTGCAGCAAATGTCATCAAAATGACCCCTGGAATCATAGGGTTTGCTGTGATGAGAGTAAGTGACATCAAGACATGTTTTGATCTGTGTATGCCATTGTCGCTAAAGAAAGTCATGATTGCTATGACAACCCTTGAAGGAAAAAAGGTTCATGGCGACATGTGGAATGACATTGATGAGGAATACTTGGATGCTTATATTGATCTTCTTCTTCTTGCTGGTGTTTACAAATCCAGCAATGAGGCCACTGATAGTCTCTGGGATGCGTCGACAGGCAGAAATATTTTCCGGGCAACAATGTCACTTCAGTCATTTCTAATGATATAAAGAGTCGTTAGATTTGACAACAGAGAAACTAGAGAAAAATCTGACAAGCTTGCTCCCATCAGGAATGTCTGGGAAAGGTGGGTGCAGCTCCTTCCACTGATGTTGAACCCAGGGCAAGAGGTAACAGTAGATGAACGTTTTGTCCCTTTCCGTGGAAAATGCCCCTCCCAGTACATGCCTAGTAAGCCAGGGAAATACGACAAAAATGTGGGCAGCAAAAACCAGCTATGCATGGAATCTGCAGATTTACACAGGCAAACATGCAAGTGGCATTCCTGAGAAAAATCAAGGAAAACGTGTAGTCCTCGATATGACTACTGGACTGCGGGGTCACAATATCACACGTGACAATTTCTTTACCAGCTATGACCTTGGACAAGAACTTCTCAGGTGGAAACTTATCATGGTGGGCACAGTAAAAATAAATAAATAAATAATGAACCCGAGTTGCCTGACGAAATTTTGCAGGTGAAGGACAGGGCTCCACTTTCTTCAAAATTTGCTTTTACAGACACCACCACAGTTGTTTCATATTGTCCAAAAAAACACCGGAGTGTGATACTTATGTCCACTTTTCACAAAGATGCAGCTGTGTCATAAGCAAGTGACAAAGTCCATAATTATCTTGGACTATAATAAAAACAAAGGTGGAGTGGACAACCTGGACAAGCGGACTACCACCTACACTTGTCAGAGAATGACCAGGAGACCAGGAACACAAAGAACATCAGTGGCAGCATCCTCTTCGGCCAGCACTGCCTCAACATCAACCTACCCAGCCACAGCCACAACCCCACAGAGGCCACCTGATTCTGCCCTAGCAATAAAGACAGAAAGACAACATACTCTGCTTCTACTGCAAAAAATACATTTGCAAAGAACACACTAAAAGTGTAATTTTTTGCCACAAGTGCATCTAAATGCACATGCATGTTCTTGCACGCAGACATTTTTTGGAACTAGTGCTTCATTTCTATTGGTTTGATTTGCTTGATTGCTCGTTGTTTGTTTGACCTTGCAAATCCACGTTTTGAGATTTACAGTGGAACCTTGGATTACGAGCATAATTCGTTCCAGAAGCAGGCTTATTCCAAAGCACTTGTAAACCAAATCAAATCTTCCCATAAAAATAATGAAAACTCTAATAATTCGTTCCATAGCCCAAAAAAATAAATACAGAAAAATAATACAATATATAAAGTAAAAATAAAACAAATTAACCTGCACTTTACCTTTAAAGTCCCATAACACCAGATGTTACTATAGTAATTAACATTATAATAATATTTTAAAATATATATATAAATTGATATATAACAAATTTATTTAAGAGATGTGTTCTAATACCCCTCAGTAATAGTCAGGTAACATAACCTTTTATTTATTTAAATAATTCTCTTGAGGTTCATTTAATCATTTTTTTTTTTTATTAAAAATGAGAGGTATGCTGTTAAAGTAAAAGCTCATGAGGTCAAAGCAAAAATATTAAAAACATTCCTTTAATGGATAAGGAAGCGTAACAAAGTAACGAAGAGGTAAGGGAAAAAATTGGATGATAAATAATTGTTTTGAGGGTAATATGACTGATTAACGACACGGGTCAAAATCGACCCGTTAACACAAGAGTTAACATAAAAGGAAGGTTAAGAAATAGTCAGACCAGCCAGTTTGACACCAACAGCCACACCATGTCCAAACACACTTAAAATCACCTACTTCCCTGTTGTAATGCTGGTTTTGAACTTCAGCAGATGTCTGTATGTCTCTATGCACTGAGTTGTTGCCTTGTGATTATTTAGATATTTATCTAGATGTTTGCATTATCTATCTATCCATCCATCCATCCATCCAGCTAGCCTTGCAAAAATATTCATATCCCTTAGTGGAACATAACTGTGAAGTGGAAGAAAAATCATAAATCCTTTTCAAATATTTTTACACATACAAATGTGAAAGGTCTGTCATCCCTTTGTATTCAGCCCTCTTTACTCTGATATCCCTAACTAAAATCCAGTGCCTTCAGAACCAATTGCCTTCAGAAGTCACCTAATTAGTCAATAGTGTCCACCTGTGCGTAATTTAATCTCAGTATAAATACAGCTGTTCTGAGAAGGCCTCAGAGTTTTGTAAGGCAACATTAGTGAACCCCAAACAGGTCAGGGATAAAACTGTGGTAGTTTAAAGTAGAGTTAAGTTATAAAAAAATATCCCAAGCTTTGAACATCTCACAGAGCACTGTTCAATCCATCACCTTAGAATGGAAAGAGTACGGCACAACTGCAAACCTACCAAGACATGACCATCCACCTAAACTGCCAGTTAGAGCAAGGAGAGCATTAATCAGAGAAGCAGCCAAGAGGCTCCGGAGGAGCTGCAGAGATCCACAGCTCAGGTGGGAAAATCTGTCCACAGGACAACTACAGTATTAGTATTGTACTCCACAAATCTGGCCTTTATGAAAAGGGTGGCAAAAAGGAAGCCATTGTTGAAAGAAAGTCATGAGCAGTTTGTGATAAGCCATTTGGTTCTCTTCTCTGGTTAATAATTAATATAAAGTAAAATAATGTCTTTAATATGTTGCCCTTTTCCTTTCTACATACAGTACCATGCACCAACTTACAAAGGATTATAGGTTTTACACTTTATTGACATATTACATGTTGCATCATATTCATCCACGATGAAAGGTGAGGCAAGCGGATCCCAATTTAAACAGCCAGCCAGACAGGAAGGGAAAGAGTATAATAAATAATGTACCACTTTTGTAATGTATAAAATATAAATATGTTGAACTGTGCATTGCACTGAGTGTAGTGTGCAGATAAGTGCAGCTATAAATTATGTTAGTCAAGATATTACCCTGAGCATAGAGAAGTGAATATGTCCATGTAAACTTTGATGAACAGACTGCACTCAAAACTTACACTTACACATTTTCACCATAAATTAGGCTATGCCTGTCTGTGGCTTTTTTAACAGTCTTATGGTTTGTGGGGAAAAAAATAAATAAAAAGTGAATCTGATATTGTAAGCAATGACGCACCAGAAGGAGCCAGCATGATCGGTTTGTGATAGTTGTAATGACTTACGAATACCGAGTTTAAGGATCTTTTTTTCTGTTTTACTTAAAAATCATTAAAATTCAAATGTTTTAGCTATCTGAGCATTACGGACAATCCTTAAAATAATAATAAGTTAAAAACAGCTTATTATTTTTTGTACATATAAATTAAGGAGCTTTATGCTTTACAGTCAGAGATACAGTCTCTATTTGCTTAAAAAAAGAAATATGTATATAAATAAAGCTTACATTTTAATTGATAGCATATTAAACAAATTTCAAATGCATAGCAATACATTTTATAACAATAAATAAATAAAAACCATGCATTTTTACAAATTCTACCTCACATTTGCAACCCCAGTTGAAGCAGCACACGTAACTATTATTTATTTATTTATTTATTATTTTACATGTTTTTTTTGTTTACAAACAGTGGTAATAAGCATTTCATTGCACATCATACTGCAATCATATAATTGTGTGTGATTTAATAAAATGTAGATTTTGGATGTGAATTTGAACATGATGTCAGCATTGTCCTGAATGCTGTTAATGGTCTAGTTTTTGGAGATGGATGTGTTAGATAGATAGAAGTATTTTTATAGATATCACCCAAGAATTTCACATGGTGTGATTAAACTGTGCCAAATAATAAGACCTAACAGGTTATATAAAAGCACCAGAATTATGAACCGCAGTCTACAGTCACAGTCTGAGATGCTCAAAGGCCATGATTGAATTTATGCTAAACATCTTTCATCCTCTATCTCAGCCTACTAAATAATATTGAGGTTGGACTGGAAGCAATCAAATTGCTATTTCAGTCACCTTCATTATTCATGAAAGGACAGAGGTTTTGTGGGATTCTTATTAAATCACTGCTTTTCAGACCTAAACAGTCTCAGGAGAGCCGGGAACATCCACAGCAAATTAAATCTGATTTACGTCAGGAGGTCAGATTTCGACTTGCACTGTTCCACACCGTCTACATAAAGCACTTTCACGTCTTTCACACTCAAAGTGCTACTTCAGTGAGTTGAACAGAATAATATCCTCTTCCATAAAACTCTACGATACAAGTACCGTTCGACCTGGAAAACTGTCGTAAAGGTAAAGTGAAGGCATAGGAAGCTGAAGGATCAAAACAGAAGATTTATTTTTTTAAAGTTCTGAGATACAGTACAGACTGAGTTGAAAAAGAGAGAAAATATAGATGCTTGATAGCGGGTTTCAAATGCTTATTCACGCGTGGTTAACGCAACACTTCTTCTGCGAAAGGGACAGAAACACTTTGGTTTGTGTTATTAAATAGACTCGCAATGACTTATGAGTTTGCACTTATAGATGTGATTTTAAAATCTATGTAATCATTAGCATGGACAAGAATTAAAACAAATCTTTGGGAAATATAACATTATAAAAACTACCATATATTTGTTTGGTTTTAGTTACCCCATCCTTATTAAGTGAGGGTAAGCCACTGTTTAAATGGTCAGCTCTTTAGTTGTCCCTGTCTTGGTCCACCCTTTTACTGTCCACTTCACACCATTCTCATGGGGCATCCATTATGTCAGTGGGTTCAAGTCGATTTTACCGACTATTTTCTTGTGACAGAAATAGCGCTAAAAATCATAATGCAGCATGCCGTAAGATCATTCAAAATCAAAGAACATGGTGGACTGCCTGCATTCAGCTGATGCATTTTTTTGTTCTTTATGATGATAAATAAGACAATAAGTACAAGATAAGTGTGTCGAGAAAGAATCGAAGAGCTTTGTTATGACTGGTGTGTTTATACCCCACTCATCTTTACTACTTTCATTTTTAGAGAGTAGTATACAAGGGTTTGTACCATGTATCATGAAAGAACATGAACATTACATGTTCTGTTCCTGTCCTGCTTGAACAGAGAGATGCTAGACTTATTGGAATCATACACTGCATGTTGATTGTGTTTGGGTGCAATAGGGTTACTTATTGTGTATTGTAGTTGAGGAAGTGAAAAAGCTATGGAAATAAAATTGCAAAACCTGCAAAATTGTCTCTGCCAAAAGGAGCACAAAGATGTGCATCATATTAGCATTTAGACAAATGCGACTGTAATTCAACTTGGCATGTGTGAATATCAAATGGTTAATCTCAAGAACCCCAACCACACAGTGAAGCATGGTTATGGGAGCATCATGGCATGCAGCTGTTTCTTTACACATGGTACTGATGCACTACACATCGTCAAAGACAACATGAATGGAGCAATGTGTCTGTAAGATGATACAAATACTACAGGAGAGTTGAGTCTAATCTATGAAACTATATCAAAAGAAACCAAAGATACGAGAAAAATCATTGGAGCTTATGGTTGCTTATTTTATACTTATTATAGTTTTTTTTTTTTTTTTCTATTACCCAGTAAATAAATAACCTACTCTTTGCTACTATTTGAACTTGCATATGCTACACTGCATTTCATTGCTGAGGCACTGTATAGATCAATGATGATATCTATCTATCTATTATTTTAATACAGTACATTATACATATCCCGTTATAAGTTTGTGAGCAAAACGGCATGGGAAAAACAGCAGTGACACTGACATGAAATCATTTATATACGTTTACTGAATTATGTCTCTGTAAATGCACACTGTCCTGACCATATCCACAAGGGAAACAATATTTCTGTATCTCTGGCTGTCTCTCAGGCACTTAGGCTGCCAGAATATTTTCTTGTACTGATTGGACAAAAGTAGGGGAATGTGCTGATGCATCCATATACAGCCACTTTATTCCTTACAGTTCTGATTGATGGACTTATACCCACATAAACCTCCGGAGGCCAAACCGGCTGCCAATTACCTTCCTCAATAATGTACACTCGCTGTCCACAACATGGCAAACCACCCACTATTCACCCCTGAGTCTCAGGCCAGGATGTTATTAGAGAAAGTAGCAGCAGACTCAATATTGAGATACAGAAAGCACTGCACTTTCTCCACCTGTCTGTTTGATGACATTCACCAATATCACCAACAATGTCCTAGTGCACTTTTGCAGAACTTTTTGTAGCCTGGCTAAAAGCACACTACATTGAATAAAAGGAGGATATATTAATATACAGTACTATAGTAAAGACTACACTTTATTACAGGGTGCAGTAGTAATTACTACTGCTGTACTGCAGTAGTGGCAATAACTACTAGAATACACTACAATATATTACAGCATATAGTCAATTACTATAGTAAATACTACACATTACTATAGTAAATAATACTGTTGACTACAGCATTTAGTTGTTCTTACTCTTTTGGCTGCTCCCGTTGCTACAGTGGACCAAAAACTTGGCCAAGGTTTTATGCCGGATGTCCTTCGTGACACAACCCTCCCATTTTATCTGGGCTTGGGACTGGGACTACATCCAGTGGCTGGGGTTTGAGCATTGGCTGCATGGGAATCGAACCCGGACCTTCCATATGGCAGACAAGAGACATACCACTTAGCGACCAATAGTAAACGTAGTAAATCACTATACTAAAGTTACTTATATATACTAAAATTGAAGTATACTAAAATTAGTCATTTACTATAGTATAATATGGTATAGTTATTTACTATTACTATATTAAATAATACTGTTGACTACAGCGTGTAGTAATTCACTACAGTTAATACTAGGAAATGTTACTATAGTAAAGCTAAAATAAGTGAAATGTTGGAGCTGAAGCCATTCGACAGGGATCAACTGTGACACGCTCAGAGTAGGACATCACAGTATGCATCACCTCACAGTCACTAATGGAGCAAAGGTACAGACTCAAAGTACAAACACCATCTGTGCCAGAATCGCCACCTCACAGACTCTACCCCTAAGTAACTATGAGGTCACAGTATAGTGTCTGTGTATAAAAAGCCTGTGTGTGTGTGTGTGTGTAAGTCAAAAGACCACAGTCAGTGACATGTGAGACATGGAAGCTCATCGGTTGCTGGTCATCCCAGGGACACTGATGGTATGATAATACAGCTGTGTAGTTATACAAAGGACTGACCACTGATTATCACTTAAATCTGAGTTATTTGACATTTGATTTAATTACTATTCTGCTCAATACAAGAGATAAACAGTAATGTATATAATGCTATGATTGTTTTTTGAGAGTGATTTTCACAAAAAATGTAATATGATATTGTGTATTACATGTTCGCTAAATGGTTCATGGAATAGTATGTTTTAAGCTTGGTTAAATAATTTTGTTGTACAAAAATTTTATTTAACTAATGTTTATTATAAATAATATATATATATATATACAAGCTGAAAGAGTTCAGCATTTTGTGTGATAGCATCTGCAGCTCAGATTATGCTAGTAATAAAAAGCAAACTTACAAGCTTACCCACGTTCAGTGGTAATAAGAGGGACTTCTACCGCTGGAAAAGGGACTGGGAAAACCTCCAGAGACAAGGTTGAGGTTAAAAAAGTTCAACCAGTGGACAGCATCGACGAAAAGATCACTAAAGAGCTCAGGCTATCCTCTTACCACACAGCTGCTGACATCTTCAGAATGTTGGAGATCCGCTATGGAAACAGAGCCACAATCGCCATGGAAATTGTTGAGGAGCTAGAAGAGAATCAGCCATGGAGGGCTAAAGAGTTAATCCAAACGGTAGAAAAAGCCCTGGCAGATCTCACGGACCTTGGAAACATCAGCACAATCAAGAACCCACTAGTGATAAATTCCATTGAAAGCAAGTTACCCAATGGTTGGTCTATATGACAGATCCTGCAAATGGCATCACACCAGAGAAACACTTTGATGCACTACTAGAGTTCCTAAAGAAAGAAGAAGAAATTCTTGAAAGGCTTGAGCAGCTCAAAATCTCAGAAAAGGCAGAAAGGCCAGAGGAGAAGCACCTATGGCGTTACATTCCCGCCACAATTTTGAGCGCGCGGTTTGACATTGAGAGCAGACAAAGCACTCTATGCGCGTGCAGTGTCTCCACTGCGCGTTCAACAGCTCGATTCTGCGCGTGCAATGTCTCCAGTGCTCGCTCAACATGTTCTCTGCGCACGCGCGACTTCTCGATTCTGTGCGTGCTCCCCTGCTCACTCAACATGTTCTCCGCTCATCTCTACCTTCACGCGGACGCAACATTTATTTTCTGTGCGCGCTCGACTCTGCCTGTACGCTTGCTCAACCTTGTCCAGTGTTACAAAACTGCCACAAAACCAGCCAATCACAGACTTCCACACATGGCTTCTGATTGGCTGTTCCTTCTCTATCAGCTGGCAATATCTGCGATTATTGTTAAAATGCTGTATTTTGTATACTCAAATGCTGTTATTTTTTTTGAAAGAGACAAGTCAGCATAAGTGAGTTCATTCAAAAAAGAAATCCCCCATGCACTCCACAACAAGCA
Organism: Clarias magur; assembly: GCA_013621035.1. Taxonomy (NCBI): domain Eukaryota; kingdom Metazoa; phylum Chordata; class Actinopteri; order Siluriformes; family Clariidae; genus Clarias; species Clarias magur. The sequence goes on from QNUK01000717.1 coordinate 97,343, forward strand.
GCCACTATAACAGATGCCATCCAATATAATAAGAGTACAACAATTGTTTTGCTTATTTATTTATTTATTTATTTATACTTTGGATATTTAGAGGAGTTTTACTGTTCAAAAACAAACTTAACCTTTAATTTAAGGTTTAAAATGTCAAAATTAAAGATCATTCAATCTATATGTGACTTTTGCATTTTTAAAGTTTAGTTTTATACATAACTAATGCCCTGATTTATGGTTTTATATAGTTATAAGCAAATCATCAAATTAAAGAAGCGGTTCGTTTTTTATCCGATTAATAAAAAAAATAAATCGCCCAACTAATCGATTATCAAAATAATCGTTATTTGCAGCTCTAGTAGGGGATAGAGCCACCAACAACCCAGGAAACGAAGCAGATTTACAGATGAGCAGGAGGAGCTTCTGGCTGAACACTCTAGAACTAGCAGAAAAATTCATGAGAGCATTCACCAACAAAGCAAAGATGGTAGACTGCTCTAAGAGAGACAAAATGGGACTTTTAGTTGGGCATGCTTTAAAAGAACTCCCTGTTATCATCATGTTGATGGAAGCAACTGCTAATGCAGGACAAAAAATTGGCACTCTGATGGATCTGGCCTCAGACACAAATTATATTACACACAAGCTTCTGATAGACTCAAGTTAAGAAGAGAGAAAGTTACCTCCTTAGGATTAGAGTCAAAACTCACGAGGGGACAGTGAAGGCTCATCAGTTGATCTGTTACGGGTTGTGTTACAGATGTGTAACTCCAGAGCAACTTAAAAAAATCTTTCCAGACCTCAAAGAAGTGACAAGGCCGGAGAAGACTGAACTCTTTATCAGCCACCAAGAGGGGAGACTCGCACCACAAAGAATGAAAGTCGTGTGAGATCTCGTCCTATTGGACAGTCCAATTGGGGAAACTGTTGCTGGAGCACATCCAGATCTGTTTGAAAAGTTGGATATGACAGCACATGAGTCTAAGACGCATTTTGCTTGGTACATGAGGGCAGCTGCAGTCAAATATAAGGAAATACCCCCAAGATAATCCAAAGAGGGAAATGTTATGTGGGTGAATTCACAAAAAATGTAACATGATATTGTGTATTACATGTTTGCTAAATGGTTCATGGAATAGTATGTTTTCAGCTGTCATGCACACTCGTAACACGACCGGCACTAGGACACGGAAGTAATACGGTCGGGTTTTCAGGAAGCATAAAAGGAGACAAAATGGCGCTTCACATTGCTCAGTCATTGAGTTTGCCCATGCCTTGTCTGACACTTTGCCGACTATTCTGTGAGTACTCACCTATTTGGGTTGCTTCTTTGATTGAGTGTGTGTTGCTAGAACGCGGATTTATTTGTGTAGATCCTAGCTCTTCATGTAAGAGAGTTCTTAGATAAATTGCGTGGTTATCTTGCCTACTCGCGTTGCTTCTGCGTTTGGGTTTACCATCCACGCTACACGGGCTAACTGCTAAGGCTTCTGTGCTTACCCTATGATAGCTCGTGACATCAGCTTAGTTAAATAATTTTGTTGCATTAGTTAAATTTGTATTTAGCTAATATTTATTAGAAATAGTGATGTATTTTTTTTGTCGTTTTTCATTTAACCTCATTTAGTTGAATCCACTTTGAACAATTGTTGTGTAACTTGCAAAGCTGTCAGACACAAGAATTAAAAGTGATTCCACAGTTTATTCTCATGTATTTCTTATGACTATGGCTTTTTCGGGTTTGAAGCAGAAGTTGATGCGCAAATTCCCAGATAACTCACCAACTATAATGAATATCACATATATTATAGGAACCTGTGTGGGTTTTTCCTTTGAATATCTTGATTTTATTAAAGTTCTATCGAAGGTATTAAAATTAAATGGTATTTTTTTAAAGGCAACATACCTTTATGAGCCAGGTTTTTTCTTCTTTTTCGACACCTGAAGTAGTTGTACTAATACTAATTACATACTAATAATATGTAAACAAAAATATGAAAAATGCATGATCCTTACCATGGTTGCCTTTAGCCAATAAAATCTGTTTAATCAAACTAAGGGCCTGGGATGCATAACTGTCACGGGGCGACGCGGAGCGAGACGAATCCAAGCGCAGGTGAATGATCGCAGCATTAAATGGGGGGGGGTATGGGGGGGAGGGTTTGTGGTCGGAATGCGGATGCACGGGTCAAAAGCTGGAGAATCAGTCAGCAGAGCGTAAAAAAACCAAATCGCAAAAACGAGAGCCGTAGTGGAGGGGAGAAGCACGAGATCGGAAACCGGGAAAGTAATCAGCGAAGCGACAGTTCAAAAAACGTAAAAATGAGAGCCGTGGTCAAAACAAGGAAGCGCAAGATCAAAGCCGGGAAATCAAGCAGCGAGGCAAACACAATCCAAAACGTGAGGCGAGAGACGAAGAACCGATGAAATAAAAAAATTAACTTGGCAACGAAACAAAACGCGAGAGAATCAAGGTGAAAAAACACTCAATAATCCAGTGATTTAAGCAGCACGCAGTGCATGCTTAAATCACTGGATAATCAGTGGAGGAGATGAGAAACAGGTGAGTAGACGGGGAGGAAACGGGGGCGTGGGAACGGATACATGATGGGGCTTGAAGCGGGCTTGAAGCGAGACAGCGTAGTTGGAACACGTGAAAGGTCGGGTTGATTCATCGTATGGTTGATGGGAGCAAGAGCTTGACTGCACAGGGGTTGATAATCTTGTTAATTGTGAAGGGACCGACATAACGAGGGGAATGTTTGCGGGAAAGGGTCTTTAGAGGGAGGTCTCTGGTAGACAGCATGACTCTCTGCTCTATCCTGTACTTGGGGGCCTGAGATCTGCCTGCTTTTTGTAGGCTCTGCCTAGTCGTAGTAGCGTTCTCCTGGCTCGAGACCAGGTTCTCCTGCAACGCCGGCTGACCTCTTCCTCCTGAGAAGGAAACAAGCGTGGTTGATACCCCAGGCAGCACTGGAAAGGAGACAATCCGGTAGATGATGAGACTTGGGAGTTATGAGCATATTCCACCCAGGGTAGAAACTTACTTAGGTCATGCATCTGAGGGCGACCTCGAGGGATTGATTCTTCCTCTCTGACCATTGGACTGTGGGTAGAAACCGGAGGACAGACTGGGTGTGGCTCCGATAAGCTTACAAAATGCTTTCCAGAATTGTGATGTAAATTGTGGGCCGCGGTCTGAGACGATATCCTTGGGGAGGCCATGAAGCATGAAAACATGGAGAATCATGAGTTCCGCAGTCTCTTTGGCAGAAGGGAGCTTAGGCTGAGGGATGAAGTGAGCTGCCTTGGAAAACCGATCTATCACCGTCATGATGCAGGTGTGGCCTTTCTAAGAGGGTAACCCTGTGATGAAGTCCAGTGCGATGTCAGACCAGGACCGATGTGAGCTTGGTAAGGGTCTGAGCAGGCCTGCAGGGGCTGTATTGATGTGCTTATTCCGTATGCAAATGTCACATGCTGCCACAAAGCTGGAGACATCCTCCTTTAATGATGGCCACCAAAAACGTTGCTGGACTTGGGACAGGGTTCGGGCCGACCCAGGGTTGCAGGAGAGCTTGGAGCTGTAGCCCCATTCCAGGACCTGAAAGGGTAGGGAGTAGGGAACGAAGAGACAATTGGGGGGTACATTACTGGGCCCTGGTTTGTGAGACTGGGCCTGCTTGACCTTGGTTTCTATATCTAATTCAGCTGCTGAAAGCAAGCAGGGAGAAGGGAGGATAGTGTCACAGGCAGTGGAGTCTGGTTTGGGCGTGTGGAAAGCCTGGAGAGTGCATCTGGCTTAGAGTTTTTGGACCCAGGATGATAGGAGAGGACAAAGTTGAACCTGGTGAAGAAAAGTGACCACCGAGCCTGACGTGGGTTTAGCCTCTTGGCGTTCCTTAGGTACTCCAGGTTCTTGTGATCAGTCCAGACCAGAAACGGGACCTCTGATCCCTCTAACCAATGTCTCCACTCCTCCAGGGCCAACTTGATGGCTAGGAGCTCTCGATCGCCGATGCCATAGTTTGTTTCAGCAGGAATTAAACTATGTGAAAGGAAGGAGCAGGGGTGCAGCTTATTGTCCTGTCCAGACCTCTGGGAATGCACGCCCCTTACCCCTGTGCTGGAAGCGTGACCCTCCACAATAAATTTAATTGGATTTTGGGCGAGGTCAGGGCCGTGAGTGGGGCAGCGATGGAGCTGTAGCCTCGAATGAATCGCCAGTAGAAATTTGCGAAGCCCAGGAACCTCTGGAGCTCCTGCCGTGAGGTGGGTGTGGGCCAATTCGCCACTGCTTGGAGCTTGGCAAGCTCCATCTTGCTGCCTGAAGGGCCAATGACAAACCCAAGACACGTGGTCAACGTGACGTGAATTTTGCATTTCTCTGCCTTAACAAATAGGTTGTTCTCTAGGAGCCGCTGAAGTACTTGGTGAACATGGTGTTGGTGTTCCTCCAGGTCTCGTGAAAAAATCATAATGTCATCCAAGTAGACAAAGACTGATGAGTTAAGGACGTCCATGAGTACATCATTGATAAGAGCTTGGAAGACGGCCGGGGCATTTGTCAGGCCAAAAGGGACCACTAGGTACTCATAATGTCCTGTTGGGGTGTTGAAGGCGGTCTTCCACTCGTCTCCTTCTCGAATGCGGACGAGGTGGTATGCATTTCGCAAATCCAGTTTGGAGAAGATCTTTGCACCCTGGAGGAGTTCAAATGTTCTGGACATCAACGGGAGAGGGTATCGGTTTTTAATTGTGATATCATTTAGACCTCGATAATCATTACAGCGACGAAGGGACCCATCTTTTTTACCCACGAAGAAGAAGCCAACCCCTGCAGGAGAGGAGGAAGGGCGGATGATCCCTGCCGTGAGGGACTCTGTGATCTATTGGTCCATTGCTTCGGGTTCCTTGGGTGATAGGGAATAGAGACGGCCCTTAGGCGGGATGGTGCCTAGGAGCAGATCAATGGAGCAGTCATAAGGTCGGTGAGGGGGAAGAGAGATGGCGCGAGACTTGCTGAATACCACCCTGAGATCGTGGTACTCTGAAGGAACATGAGTGAGATCTAGTGGTTCCTTCTCGGATGTAGGACTGGGACATGGTATGGCAGCAGCTCGTAAGCAGGTCGTGGAGCCTGATGAACCCCGGGCTAAAATCGAGACCCCTCCATGATAAATAGTGAGGTCCTCTCAAAGTGGTTATCAGAGACCCTCAGGTCCAAAAGCGGAGTCCTGTGGGTGATGGATGGTCGGGGGCTTCCATCAAGAGCCTGGACCTTAAGATGGGTCTCCAAAGGCAGCGCGGGGATGCCTAAAGCTTTGGCTGAGGCTGCATTGATTAAATTGCGGTCTGAACCTGAATCAATTAAAGCCTGTACTAGGAAATTCCCAGGGAGATTTCAAACCTAAAATCATACATTTATAAATTCACATATTCTCCAGTGGCTGTGCGGAATATAATTTAGTGTAACAGGACAGAGAGTCAGTGCACTCATTCAATCCCCTGTGACTTAAACATCCTTTTTAATTTGGGACAGGGGAAGTGTACTCAGGTTTCATGCAGGGTGCATTGTGTACTTTTTTCCACTTTCACAACCAAAACCATTATGTTTATCTCTTTATTGTTTCTTGCTTTGTGTCAATTCGGCAAATAAAGTGATTCTTTACTTAACTTATTTTAGCCTACTAAGCAAACCAGGAATTGTGCCTTCACTATTGTTCTGAAAGAACACATCATCTCTTTGCTCACTCTATTTTCTCAGAATCTGCTGGTGATTTGGCACAAAATGGAACCCTCTGGATTCTCTTCCTTAGCTGAGCAAAATAACACCACCTTTCTCAAATTTTCACAGTTTCCATCATTGTTTTTTCTTTTGCACTGATTTTAAGACTTTTGTTCTTTTGAAATACTGCCAAATGCTACCAATTTGACAACTCTTTAAAGGAGAAAGCTTTGTAGTCAAACTAAAACATGTAGCTTACATGTCTTAGTGTTTTCATTTTATACATAGTATAAACCCTGTTTAAACTATGTATATTAAACCCTGTATTAAATAGTACTATATTAAATAGTATAAAGCCTGTGTTACTAATCACACACACAAATTTTGTATTGTTTTTACTGTATTAGGTTGGACGTGGGTACTTACGAACCACCTCAATCAGTTTTTTTCTTGTGGTTTTAGGAGGCCTCAGCCGATCCGGTACCCCAGATACTGTGCTTTGGTCAGCCCCAGATAGCATTTTTCTGGATTGGCAGTCAAGCCAGCTCTCCTAACCTCCCGTAGTATTTCCTGGGGATGCTGCAGGTGCTCGTCTCAATCACCTGAACGAATGATTACGTTGTCTAGGTACACAGCTGCTTATGGGCGGTGATGGCAGAGTATTATGTCCAGCAGACGTTGGAAGGGGGCCGGGGCTCCGTGGAGCCCAAAGGGGAGGAGGACTTGGTACTGCCAATGTACTTGTTCGGTGCTAAAGGCAGTTTTCTTTCTTTCGCCTAAGGAGTCAGGGCTACCTGCCAATATCCTTTGGTTAAGTCTAAGATGGAAATAAATTGAGCCTTCCCAAGCTGGTCAATCATATCATCCACAGTTTAATGTGTCATGGGCACCATCACTATGGGGCTGGAACAGGGACTTGTTGACTCATCTATAATGCCATTTTGAAACATATTGCAAACTTCAGCTTCTATGGCATGGTGACAAGCCTTTGGAGCTTGGTACAGTCTATGTCAGATGACTAGGTTGGGCGGCGTTTGAATATCGCGGTGTGAGCCATGGATCCTCCCCACGCTGTACCATCTCAGAGCTGGGGAGAAGAGAGCAACAAGATCTGAAATGCATGGAAGAGGTTCAATCCACCTTTTAAGCATATTTACATGATACAGCTCAGTGCACTTTCTCTTACTGGGCTGCTGCATACAGTAGTTCACAGGGCCGATGCGACTGGGTTGGTGTAGGCAAGGAATTTACAGCTGGCATTTGGTAGGAGCAGAAGCACACAATCACCTGTTTGGGGGTCATATACCCAGCGGTGGAATTCCACGGCTGCTTGGGTGCTGGAAAGTCTGCTGTGGGCTAAGATTTCTGCCTTTAACTGCACGTATGCCTCAGCATCGACTGCTGACAGGGTGAAGTAGGCTCTTGGTGAGGCTTTAGTGGCTCCCAGGTTTTTGCTAAAATGTAATTGTCTAATTACATAAGCACACTACAGAGCAGTTAAACAGATGTATATAATGAAGTGGGTTGTGCGCGTTCCAATATAATCAATATAAATATGGCTAATGTGTTTCAGGGTAGTTTCAGGGGTCATGGTAGCTTTCATGTGTGTTTTAGGTCAATTCAATTCAATTTTATTTGTATAGTGCTTTTAACAATTGTCATTGTCACAAAGCAGCTTTACACAATCAACAGAATAATTTAAATTTGTATGTTATGTGATTGCGTATGAGTCAAAATAGTCAGATAGTCCCTAATGAGCAAGCCAAAGGTGAGAGTGGCAAAGAAAAACTCCCTGAGATGGCAATAGGAAAAAACCTTGAGAGGAACTGGACTCAATGCGGCACCAATCCTTATTTGAGTGAAACAGAAAGCAGGAATTGCTATTTCTATTTATGATCTACATTCATACTTTGAGTTAGGTGGCAGGCAATTCAGTATAACAGTTGATGTTAATTAATATGGAGTCCAGGTAGTTATTGGAGGCTCAGGTAGACTTATAGGAAATTCCAGTCCTGAACTATCGAGCGACTGCAGTCAAGCCAAATCCTCAGAGAAACAGCTGTCAACATCAGTCAAGGCCAGAACTGTCTTCATGGTAGAGTGAAACTGTCCCCAGACACCATCCCAAAGAGACACACAGAGCATCCATGTGACGAAATCTCCTACCAGAAGCGGGGCACCAGGATGAGTCAGACAGATCCAGAGGGCAGAGGGAGTCTGGTCACTGGCAGCTCAGGAACAACATGTGTAGCTCAACAGAGACAGGGAAAGAGAAGAAAACAGGAGAGGGGAGAGCAGAAGTGGAAAGATAACAGTTAGGTATGGTCACAGTCACATAATGTATAAGGTGAATGTACAGTTAGTGTACAGTGCAAGCAGGGACTCTGGCAGGTCTAACTATAAAAGCATAACTAAAAGGGAGAGCCAGAATGAAGGACTCCCTGAGATGTAAAGCAACCAATCACCTCACTGTCAACAAACCTCAGTGATCAATGAGAGTGGGGAAGACAGCATCTAAACATACCAGTTCACCATAATACTCTACGTCCATGATACGTCCCCAGATCTGCTCCTTTACCAAATCTATTTACAAAAATCCTTAGCTAAATAAATAGGTTTTAGTCCCGAACACTATTTGGAAGGCTATTCCACAACTCTGGGGCTTTGTAAGAAAAAGGTCTGCCCCTGCTGTAGTTTTCATAATACTCTGTACTGACAATCAGCCTACATCCTTTGATCGAAGTAGGCATGGTGGATCGTAAGACACTAGCAGTTCACTCAGATACTGTGGCGCAAAGCCATTTACATGTCAAAAGTAGTATTTTAAAATCAATGTGAAATTTCACAGGGAGCCAATGAAGTGAAGATAAGATAGGGGTGATGTGCTCGTATCTTCTGGTTCTAGTGACGACTCACACTGCTGTATTCTGAACTACTGTAACTGAAGCTTGTTTATGCACCTAGTTGAACAACCAGACAGTAAGGCGTTACAATAGTCCAACCTAGAGGTGATAAAAGCATGAACTAGTTTTTAGCATTGTTTATTGACAATATATTCCTTAACTTGGCAATATTTCTGAGGTGAAAGAATGCTATCCTGGTGATATTATCTACATGAGCTTCAAATGAAAGACTAGAATCTATAATTACGCCGAGGTCTTGTACTGTTGCACTAGATAGAACAGAAAGGCCATCTAAAGTTACAGTGTAATCTAAAATCTTGCTACAGTATATATTCGGTCCTGTGACTAGAACTTCTGTCTTATCAGGATTAAGCAGAAGGAATTTAATTAGCATCCAGTCTCTTATATCCTTTACGCATTGCTCAACTTTAGCAAGCTGGTTTTGCTGAGGCGTAAAATTGTGTCGTCAGCATAACATGAAAACTAATACCATGTTTACGGATTATGTTGCCCAAAGGAAGCATGTGGGCCTAAAACCGAACCATGTGGAACACCAAACTCCACTAGAGAACATGCAGAATAATCACCGTTTAAATCTACATACTGATAACGATCAGTCAAATAGGATCAGAGCAGGGAGAGGACTGTTCCCTTAATTCCTACTACATTTTTTAATCTGTGAAGGAGAATACTATGATCAATGGTGTTAAAAGCTGCACTGAGGTTGAAGAACACTAGCATAATGACACAACCCTGATCAGAGGCCAATAGGAGCTCATTTACTACTTTAACGAGTGCTGTCTCTGTGCTGTGATGAGGTCTAAATCCAAACTGATACAGTTCATGTATGCTATTTCTATGTAGTATCTGAGTATAGCTGCTCCGTTACTATCTTTTCCAGAATCTTAGAGATAAAGGCGAGGTTTGATATCAGCCTGTAATTGGACAGCTGACAGGGGTCGAGGTCAGACTTCTTAATTATCGGTTTAATAACTGCAAATTTAAAAGATTTTGGAATATACCCAATGCTGAGTGAAGAATTAATTATTATCAACAGGGTTCCGGTTATTTCTGGCACTATCTGTTTGAGAAAATGTGTCAGTATAGGATCTAATATACAGGTTGATGTATTTGCAGAAGAAATTATAGTTTATTCTCGAGTAAAGTATTCTTTACTTCGATCTGACATAGTTAGTTTAACATCTGCATCAATTACATTTCAAAGCCTCAATTTTATGCCTAATATTTACAATTTTATTTTTTAAAAAGTTCATGAAGTCCTCACTACTGCACAGTGTTGTTGTGGAGATTTCTGCAGTGGTCTTATTTCTGGTTAATTTGGCTACGGTATTAAATAAAAATCTAGGATTATTTTTGTTAATTTCTATAAGAGTGGAGACATACATTGATCTAGTTACACTAAGAGCTTTTCTATAGTTCAGGATGCTCGCCTTCCATGCTATTTGAAATATTAACAATGTAGTTTGACGCCATTTACGTTCTAATTTTACGGTCTGTTTTAAAGTGCACGTATGATCATTACACCAGGGAGCAAGTTTCTTTTCTCTTATAATTTTTCTTTTAACTGGAGCAATGTCATCTAATGTATAACGGAATGTCGACTTTAAATATTCAGTCTCTGAATTAAGTTCTGTGGGGTCAGACGGCGATCCAGTCAAAGTTGGTAACTCTGGAAGATTACTAATAAAGCTCTGTGTGGTAGTTGATGTGAATGTACGTTTAATACGGTAGCGCGGCACTATGCACTATGAGATAACTTCAGACAGTGGAATTGTGAATACATTTCTTATACTTAATCGGAAGAATATTATTAAATCTAAAGTTTGACCTGCTTTATGAGTGGGTCCTACTACACATTGATTTAATCCTACCGAGTCCAGTATGGATATAAATGCTGTTCTCAGAGGGTCTTCTGGATTCTCAAAATGAATATAAAAATCTCCAGCAATTAACGCTTTGTCTACTAGGTTTGAGAAGAAATCTGCAAATTCACAAAGAAATTAGGAGTACGGCCCTGGAGGACTGTAAACGATAATTAGCGAGATCGACTGAGCAGACAGCAAACAGTTAATATTTGTAGCTACACTTGTTTGTCAATATCCCCTTTATCCCTTTTAGTGGCATCCTATCGGTTTTTCAGCATTTGGCTCAATGATGTTGCATGCTTTGGATCATGAGTTGTTCTTTACCTTCTGCACAATTTTTTTTTTATTTTCCTGGTACAAGTTAGATTTGGCTTCATCAGTTTAAAGAATCTGGCTAAGTCTAATCTGTCTTTTCCTTGTATTGACGGTGTATATTTACTTCATAAAGCCCTCTCTTGACTGTAGACGTTGACAATGACATGCCTACCTCCTCATGAGTGTTTTAGACATAGCTATATGTCATGCAAAGGTTCTTCTTCACCATGAATGGACTTCTGCGGTTACCATAAATTGGTCTACTGTGAAGTAAGTTGTCTACTGTGGTCTTTATTATTTCTTTTTTAAGAATGTTTCAACAGTTGTATCTCTTCTCTCAGTATTTCTTCTATTTCTCTGATGGGTTTATTTTTTTTGTATAACCCCATGATGGCCTCCTTAACTTATTTAGACACCTTTTTGGACCTCATTTGAGGGTTTGAGTGTAACATTGATGTAACACTCAGAGCCACCTCCAGGCCTTTTATCTGATTGATTAGTCATGTAGTAATGAGAAAACAGGCCACACCTGGCCATGCAACTGCTTGTCAGCCCTGTGTTCTATTATTTATGAGTTCTCTAAAATGGGGCATGTATATAAAAATGTCTGTAATTATTGAATAGTTAATGCCACACTTTGATCAAACCCCATGAAATCTGAAAATGTGGTGGTGTACAGAGGCCAAATGCAAAAACATATCTTTGTTACAAAATTTATGGACCTGGCTGTATATCATCACCATTTTTTTTTCACTTCATAATGGACATAATCTGGACTTGCAGTTGTAATTGCAGCAAAAGGCGGTTCTAGAAAGTATTGACTCAGGGGGGCTGAATACAAATGCACACCCCTTATATTTTTGTAAAAGAACTGAAAACCATTCATCATTTTCCTTTCACTTTACAATTACATGCACTTTGTGTTGGTCTATCATATAAAATCACAATAAAATACATTTGTGGTTGTAACATGACAAAATGTGGAAAGGTTTAAGGGGTGCGAATACTTATTTTTACACTGTATGTCTGCAATATTGTTAAGTGTTAAAAACAAACATGTCTTCAATTTCCTTAGGACAAACTTGTCAATATCAAATAAAAACCCTATTTGAGATCTCATTAAAATTATGACTTTCCATTTAGTGTGCAAACTGACATTTTTTTTCTTTTTACTTTAAGTGTGAAGCCACACTTTTTGTTTTCTACAAGAGCCCTGTTTTTGTTGGGTCAGTCCAACTTAGCATTGACAGCACACTGATAAACAACACATTATGAAATCTAATTTCTATCAATTACAACCAGTTGCTATGCAAACAGTCCCAGAAAAAGAATAATCTCCCTTGCTCTTTCTCTTTCTCTCTCTCTCTCTCTCTAAGAAATATTCCGGATGTGTATCAGTGTTTCACACATGCCTCACACTGATATCTGCATAACAATGCTGTATATCTCATCTTGTATTACATCAATGGACCATCAGGAGGTGAATAATTATAATGAGTTTTCCGCAGCATGTCACACAGCGAGGGGAAGAACACACATCCACACATGGTAATGAAAGGAACAGATACAATAATTTCAAGAAGAAAATGTAGACAATTATTATTATGTGAGCGGAATAATATCTTCAAAATGTTAATTTAATTATTGCTTTTAAAATTGTAACATTGTAACTAAAGTTTTAATTATTATTATAATTATTATACATGGACTGCGAATGAATGAATGCATGTATTATCTGATTAGATCATACAGTGTCATAATAGATTTAATTTAAAGTAGGGAAAAGAACCATTGGTGGGTCGTTTCTATTTGTTTCTATACAATATATTCATATCATGCATATAGATTGATTATACCATTTTCAATAATAAAAAAGCAGAGCTTTAATACTGTATATGGCAAAAATTGAATTATTCCTAAGAATGGTTTATTAACAAGTCTATGCATTTGGTGATGATTTGCCGGATGAGCTTTTACACTCTATGATGGAGAATCCGAGGACCCATTCTTTGCTTCTTGTATGAGGCTTTAATAGTCTTTTGTTTGGCTTTTATGAATGGGAGATATAAGCATGTTTACTGCTATGCTTATGGGGTGATGTATCCTGTTTGGGAAATTACATCCATTAGATTCGTAGATAATGCAGCATCACATCATGTAGTGGCAGAATTAAATTTATTAAAGTTAGAAGACTGACATTAAAAGGAAACACAAGGCATAACAGATTGTACCATTAAAATAAGCTCAAAGGCACTGCAGTTGTTGCTATAATTAACAAACAGTAGTTTAAGAGAAACTCATTTAGCCTGTTTAATAACAGTGGAGAACCAGGAATGTGCTGTACCCACAGAGTTAAAAGAAAACTTGTTATGGTGTTACCAATATGACATCTAAAATGGGAAATATTAAGTTATGCCAGAATGTGTGGAATAGATACACTATGTTAAATATGCATACAGTTAACTTTTGCACTCTGTGATCATATTTATTATAACAACTTCAAATAGGGAATGCTAGCTGTTGGTAAGTATTGTTCCATGAGCAATGGTTTACAATGAGGGTGAAGCAAGGAGAAAATGCTGAAGAGTGCACCAAGGTCTAGTCTCTTAAAGAAACAGAAACAAAAACATAGCGTAAAACAAAGATTCTGAAGATGTTGAAACTTATTAATTAAAACATAAACTTTATGAGAAAATCTGAATCCTGAATCTGAAAATTTTAAGTTATTTTTAGTTGGATAAAGAGGGCCAAAGTCTACTAAAATGGTCACTGTACATCACAAAGCCTTTGGATTGTTCTTATTTGAAAACTAATAAAGAACTTTTTTAAAATAATATAACATGACTCATGTCAGTTTTTGAAATCTTAAGATATGATTCCCATTTTGTAATGGCACTGGCTCCGTAGAGGCCAATAGTGTTATAGGCGAATTATTCCCATTTTTATGATTATTGTAGGACCTCCGGTCAACAATCACACACAAACCCACCAAGCACAGCGAGATCATGCAAACTCCATGCACACAGTCCCTGAGGCTGAATCGAATCTGAATCGAATCCCTGGAGATGCAAGGCCACAGTGCTAATCACTAAGCCACTGCCGCCTCCATTACACTATTAACACAGTATAAAATGCTCATGTAGGTAAATTTAACAAACTTAAGATAAAGTATTTGTCCAGACAGGCTTGTTTGCTGGAGGTTACTGAAAAAGTTATTTATTTATTTATTTATTTATTTATTCATAGTAAATTTGGTCCTTTCTGAAATTTGCCTTCTCCTTGGACAAATACTTTCTCTTTTCCCTATTGAGTCTTATCCACAGTAACATGCAGTTGGGAAAAGAAAAGCCATTTGAAGGTCTCTGTATTTCAAAAGTTCAGACTATGGTAGTCGACACCCAACTGCAGTGAAGAATGCAATTTTCTCTCTGTTTTAATTGCCAGAGAAAAATGTCACTGTGGCAAAAAATAAAAATGTACCAAAATAAGGGATAGCAAGATTCTATGCAAACTTCCTGTTTAACATCTTGTAGATTACAATGAACAATATCAAAGATATTTGTTGCCTTGTTGTGTGTTTTGGTAACACCCTTTTAGACTAAACTACGTTTTATCTGGCAGAACGGTGGCTTAGTGGTTGGCACGTCGCCTTGCATCTTCATGGTCCGGGTTCGATTCCCACCTCGGGTCTGTGTGTGTGGAGTGAGCATGTTGTCCCTGTGATTGGTGAGTTTCTTTCCAAACACATATATTAGGCTTATTGGCATTCCAAATTGCCTGTAGTGTGTGTGCCCTATGATGGAGATAGGGTGTACCCACCTAGTGACCTTGAGATCCAGTCGTCTGTGACCCTGTATACAGGATAAAGCGATTTAGACATGAATGAATGAATAAGTTTTCACTAGGGCCAGTCCCTGCAATAATTTTTCAGATTGTAATTGGCCAGTTCACTCATGATGTCTAGGCTTGTTTGCTGGAGGTTACTGAGAAAGTTGATTCTCTTTCATTATTTTTACATAGTAAATTTGGTCTTTTCTGCAATTTACCTCATCTTTACACAAATACGTTTTAATGATTTGCATTGTGTGGTCATTCACAACAAGAAAAGCAAACAGAATTTGTATGGATTTGGAATTTTTAAATTATAATAATTTTACTACAAATTATACGGTATTAAGTGTAATTGTCATATCGTGAAAGTTGATTCTACTAAACAATTTTTTTTCAGCTGTCACTAAACATATTTAAGGTAATCTTGTTTGTTCCCCAAAAATGTAATCAAATGAGTATCCTAATTAGACTTAAACTGCCTAGTCATAAAAGAATCACAGAGCATGTTAATGAACTAATTCTTTGTCTTTAATTCTTACTTGAGATCATTAACTTACCCCTGCATGAAAGTAAACATCCTGCTTATAAGATTTTTTTATAATTTTGTTAAAATAAAATAAAATATATATATATAATTGATTAATTAATTATTATTAGTAATAATAAAGTAATAAAAAGAAGCACATCTTCTGTTTTTATATCAATTTGGTTAAATTTTATTTGTATACGGCTTTTAGTATTAACTGTTTTAAGGTGCTCTGGTCTTTGTTTGGCTGTGAGGATTGGTTGTTTTTCATTTTCAACTCCCAAGTAAATATGGTTAGTTGCCAAATTATCCAAATTTACATGCTTATGATGACATTATTCTATATATATATATATATATATATATATATATATATATATATATATATATATATATATGTATATATATATATATATATATCAATGTCTTGGCTTCTAAAGTTGGACTCATGGATTCAAGTTGTTCTATTATTCCCTTCTCCCCATCAACAATCCTGTGGAATTACTGTTTCAAAAGCTGAATTGGTATCATGGGATGATGGCATGCTGTGCCATGGAAGGCAATCAAATTTCTAAGACAAAGCCTGTTTGAATTCCAGAGTCATAAGCATAAAAAAATACATCTAAATGGTCAGTTGGGGATTCAGAGTATAAACAAGGTAAAGGAAACAGAAAAGAGGAATATGTAAGGTTTATCGGTATCCACCAGCCCTGCAATAATGAGTCAACGGTTGATATCTGTGATAGCTCTAATAGAAAGCAGTGCTAAGCGTATTATAGTGACAAACATCATTGAGTGCCCTGGGTAATGGGGTGAGGTGAGTGGTAAATAGTTCAGGGTTGATAATAGGCTCTGGGCTGCTTATTGACTGACATTCAGTCAGTGTGTGACATTTTCCCTGGAGGACATGACTTTTCTTTCTTTCTTTCTTTCTTTCTTACCATCACAATTGTATGCACTTAAAACACACTGTAATATTGCTTACTCCAGTAATAAATACAATACTAATTATTAATTCATCATAGAGGTATAAAACTTTAATTCTGCAGTATGTGAGAATGACTTTATATGAGTTAAAATTACTTAGAAAATGACTTAGAAATGTAATTACTTTGATCAGACATTGTTGGAAACTGTTAATCATATTTTTAATTGTTGAATGCATGTTTTAAGAGTGACAAGATAAAAACTGAAGAACAGTTAAACAGTTTTTTTAAAATAGTTTTGTCATGCACTCTCGCTCTCAGAAAGCATAAAAGGAAACAAGATGGCGCTTCACATTGCTCAGTCATTGAGTTCATTCATCCCTTCGCTATCGCTTCATCAACTATTTCGTGAGTACTCACCTATTCAGGTTGCTTCCTTGATTGAGTGTGTGTTGCCAGAACGCGGGTTTATTTGTGTAGATCCTTGCTCTTTGTGTAAGAGAGTTCTAAGAGTAAACGTGTGGTTATCCTGCCTGCTCGTGCTGCTTCCGCGGTTGGGTTTACCGTCCACGCAACACGGGCTAACTGCTAAGGCTACTGTGTTCATCCCTTGGTTGCTCGTGACAGAATGACTGAGCCCAAAGCAGTAAACCCAGTGGAGTTTGCTTGCCTCTGCGCTGTGGTCGACCAGCATGCCGTGCTGATCAATGAGCTCCGTGGTGATGTCGTGTTTCTCCAAAAGGAGCTCCAAGACGTTGCGGTTTTGTGCCGCGAGGTGGCGGAGCTGCGGCAGGAGAACGTGACCCTCCGTGAGGCGGCTGTTCAGTCGGCTGTTGCCACTCACCAGGTCACCTCCATCTCGCCGCCACCACACCCAGCATCTCGCATTTCATGGTTCAGGTACACCTCCAATTTGGCCACAGACGAGTCAAAAGTTCCGCGTTCATCGACTACGGGGCTGCTGGAAACTTTATTGACTCCTCCTATGCCAAGAGATCGGGGGTGGAAGAACCTGAAACAACAACTTTAGGTGCAAGAACCTAAAACAACTCAACCCCGGCAGGGGCCCCGCCTGGACGACTGTTCGTACCCAGGAACATCAAGGCCGACGTCATCAAATGGGGTCACTCCTCGCCGCTGTCAGGGCACCCAGGCACGCAGCGCACCCTCAAATAGGCATTATCCCAGCCAGTTCGAGTGACATCCGTCGACCGTCTGCCCCTTTCCTCCAGCCCTATCACCACCCAGACTCGGCCCATCACCCTCACCATTGACCAACACCAAGAAGAAATCCACTTTCATCTCACCTCCATTTCCTCGCCACCCATCATCTTAGGATACTCCTGGTTATTGCAGCATGACCCTCTCATCTCCTGGTCTCAAAACCGGATCCTGCAATGGGGTCCGACCTGCCTCGAACTCTGCCTACAAATGCCGGCTGGGATGTGCTCTAGGGAGTCCGAGGCCCCCGATGTTGACACCGATGCCATCCCTCCTGCATATCGAGACCTGGCAGAGGTCTTTTGTAAGAGACGTGCCGACCATCTTCCTCCGCATTGCCCCTACGACCTGGCTATTGAGATACTCTCTCTCTTCCACCAAGACGCGGGCGATGGAAGAGTATGTATCCTCCGCTCTCCGTCAGGGTACCATACGATCCTCTTCCTCGCCGCCGCGGGATTTTTCTTCGTAAAGAAGAGTTCGGGCAAATTACGTCCTTGTGTTGACTATGGGCTGAACGTGGGCTGAATAACATCACCATAAAAAAACGACACCCGCTGTCTCTTACCAACTCAGCCCTGGACGCCACCATTGGTGGCACCATTTTTACAAAGTTGGACCTCCGGAGTGCCTACAACTTGGTGCGTATCAGAGAGGGCGATGAGTTGAAGACAGCCTTCATCACCCCTAATGGACATTACGAAAGCCTTGTTATCCCCTTCTGACTCTGTAACGCCCCCGCAGCTTTCCAGCAGTTTATGAACGATGTTCTCCGGGACATGTTGGGAAAATGGGTATTTGTCTACCTAGACGATATACTCATCTACTCACGCACCGCCGAAGAACACATCCGACACGTCAGGGCCGTCCTTAAGAGATTACTCGCCCACCGACTGTACTGTAAGTTGGAGAAGTGTGCTTTTCACAAGCGCTCCACCACGTTCCTGGGCTTTGTCATCTCGTCCCAGGGTGTGGCCATGGACCCACAGAAGCTTGAGGTTGTATGTTATTGACCCCTACCCAAGACTCTCAAACAGCTTCAATGGGTTCTTGGGTTTGAGAACTTCTATCGTCGCTTTATCCGGGGCTACAGTACAGTTGCAGCACCCCTCACTGCACTAACTCGCCCCTCATCTCATCCCTTCCAACTCGACTCCACTGCCATCAGCGCATTCTCCAAACTCTGCCATCTATTCACCACCGCTCCAATTCTCCTCCATCCAGATGCCGACCAACAATTAGTTGTGGAGGTGGATGCCTCAGAGGTGGCTGCTGGGGCTGTTCTCTCCCAGCAGGGTCCAGACCAGAAACTACACCCTTGTAGTTTCTTCTCCAAGAAATTTGACCCCACTCAGCAGCGATACGGGGTAGGGGACCACGAGCTGCTGGCCATAAAATGGGCTTTGGAAGAATGGCGACACTGGCTCCAGGGCGCCAGAGAACCATTTATCGTCTGGACCAACCACCAAAACCTCATTACCATCAAGAACCTAAAACAACTCAACCCCGGCAGGGGCCCCGCCTGGACGACTCTTCGTACCCAGGAACATCAAGGCCGACGTCATCAAATGGGGTCACTCCTTGCCGCTGTCAGGGCACCCAGGCACGCAGCGCACACTCAAATACATCCAGCGCGCTTTCTGGTGGCCCTCAATGGCCAAGGACATCGAGGAGCTCGTTTGAGTGTGCCCAGTGTGCGCCAGGGCAAAGACCTCCAATCAACCAACACCAGGGGAACTCCAACCACTCCCAGTCCCCCGTCAACCCTGGACTCACATTGCCTTTGACTTCATCACGGGCCTGCCGGCATCCAAAGGGAAAAACGTCATCATGACCATAGTGGATCGGTTCTCCCAAGCTATGCACCTGGTGGCCCTCACCGGACTCCCGTCAGCTAAAAGGACAGCCAAGCTGATATTGGAGCATGTAGTCCATCTGCATGGGTTCCCTAAGGACATCGTCTCGGACAGGGGGCCCCAGTTCACTGCACGGTTCTGGAAGGCCTTCTGCCGTCTGATCAATTCTACTTGCAGTCTCTCCTTGGGCTATCACCCCCAAACAAATGGTCAGACGGAACGGGCCAACCAACAACTGGAGCGCTACCTGAGGTGCTTTGTTGCCGACCGTCAGCGCTCGCTATCTCATTTGGGCGGACCTCTCCCACAACCTCCACATCTCCTCCGCCACGAAGCTGAGTCCATTTGAGGTATGCCAGGGTTTCCAACCTCCGATGTTCGAACATCAAGAACCAGAGGTCGAAGTACCCTCAGCCCAACAGTTGGTCCGAAGGTGTCAGCGGTCCTGGACTCAAGCCAAGGAGGCCATTCAGCACGCCAATACCCTCTACACCTCACAACATCGCCGTCGACACCCTCCGGGACAATTGTACCGCACAGGTGACAAGGTATGGCTCTCCACCAAAAATCTAAACCTCCGTACAGAGTCCAAAAAACTCTCGCCTAGATTCATCGGTCCATATCGCATCACCCTCTGTGTCAACCCTGTCACCTATCGGCTCCAGCTGCCTGCGGCGCTCCGGATTCACCCAGTATTCCACACCTCTCAGCTCAAACCCTTCATCACGTCACCAATGGTGTGTGTTGTGTGTGTTGCCAGGACGTGGGTTAATTTGTGTAGATCCTTGCTCTTTGTGTAAGAGAGTTCTAAGAGTAAACGCGTGGTTATCCTGCCTGCTCGCGCTGTTTCTGCGTTTGGGTTTACCGTCCACGCAACACGAGCTAACTGCTAAGGCTACTGTGTTCATCCCTTGGTTGCTCGTGACAAGTTTAAATTACTATAAAATTAAATAGTAATTTATGAGAGGTGTTCAAGTAAAACTAGCACATGTAATGGAAGTAAACAGATGAACATTTACAGAAGACTTCAAGCACAGTACAATGATGAGACTCTTAGCCGCAGTAAAACATTTGAATGGTGTATGTCCGTTAATGACAAGGACATTTCTATTTAAATCCAATTTGCTCTCCACATTAAAGTTTCTGTATTTTTCTATGCTTGTACAGATCCCCCCCCCCCCTCTGTATTTGTACAGTTAGCTTTTTCTTATATTTTATATTTTGCTTTATCTTCTATAGATATATTTTTCCTTAGCTAAAGTTATTTTCTATATTTTATTTCTTATTTTATTCCATATTTATTTCATAGTAAGAATCTTTTTTAAGGTCACGGGTGGTCGTTTAAGCATTTCACTACATATTGTACTGTGTATGACTGGCTACGTTATAAATTTGAATTTGAGATATTGTCACATCTCCTGACCTCCTGACAGTCCTGACCTTGCTCTATTTCAATATACAGCATTTGTTAACAGATATCCATTAAAGCAGTTCTAGGGAGGCCAGTGTTTCAGATGAGAATTAGACAGGCAGTCTGATCATGGCTCTGGTGTACTGAAAACTACTTGATGGTGTCCAGGCATTAGTGAAACACTGGAATAAGTGCATTAGTGTAACAGGGGATCATATAGAGAAATGAATAGAGTTTTTACTTTCATAACTGTGTTCTATTATTCTGCCCAATTAAGTCCTAGTTTGACTTATTTATTTATTTATTTATTTATTTATTTATTTATGGTCTACAGTAGGTTGCATTGTAAAATTGTATAGGTTGCATTGTAAAAACTATAGAGCTACAAATACTCACTTTATACAAATTTATACAGACTACACTGACTAAAATTGTGATCCATGAAGGTACTTTTATTGTCAAAAATAAAAACATACATACATTTTAAAAAATGTTTATTTTCTTGCACTTTGCCTGCCTACTTAAATTTGGATGCAGTATGAGTGGTCTGCATCAATAATCACAGCCAGTGAATGGTTTTAGACATTGATATAAACTGTAGTCAAAAACTTTAGATCCAATCTTAAGCAAAGAGATAAAAATGTGAAATCTAGTATTTATAGCTGTCTCTAGTTTTCAGCTATAATAAACTGTATTGGATCAGATCAGGCCATGGTGGTCCAAATATTGTGTGGCAGCTCCCTGATGATATCTCCCGAGGTTAAAATTACCCCCCAATATTTGAGCTCAATCCACTTTGAGACGAAGATAAATATTGCCCATCTGCTTTCCTCTGGCTCTGGCTTTTCCTCCTTCCATTGCAGCCACGAAAGAAAAATTGTCAGCTTTCCCAGATGAGCCATGGCGATAGAGCCATGTGCCAGGGTATCAGGACCTGCGAAAGCTATGAATGCTGTAGATATCAGATACTTCTTTTCTCGCATGAAAAAAATTACATTTGTCTTCTGGTTCCGAGTGCTCTGATTGGCTGACGTGATTCTTGTTGTGTGGATATTCAGTGGTGACATTTGGAGATTTCCAGATTAATAAAACATAAAGCCAATGTGATGTCATAGATGTGGACATGGAGATGTTTCGCACCTTTATAGGAACAGCTTGGTTTAATGGAGAATGTCATTGATGAATAATGTCATGAAATTGGATCAAGATAATGAATGAATTATTTCATTATCCATATTTGTTGCATGAACAAAGGGGGCCTTCTTTGTAACATTATTTGAAGGGTACTGACCTTCAAACTTTGTAGCAATTGAGCAGACATATCTACACCATTATAAAGCTAAACACTGAAGAACAACACTAAAAAAGTCCTAATTTTAAGGAAAATAACTTTCAAATTTTATAGTACTTTTCCTTTAAAAAAAAAATAAAATACAAATCTCGGTAAAATCACAGACGTTATCTGTAAATTATTAAGTCGACTGTTTTTTTAAGTATTATTTCAATACTGAAAAATGTTTAAAATTTTTAACAGTAAAAATACCATATTATTTTTACTATGTACGTAATAAAAAAAACTATGTATGTAATTTTACAAATTTTGCATTTTTCATGACATTTTAAAAGATTATCCACAGGAAGTGGATAATAAGGCAGCAGAAGTCCCACACTTACATATAGGCTATAATATCTTCAAATGCTTTATGCCTTTAAAGAATGTGAAGAGAATACTCAGTGCAACACCCATGCACACGTTGTAAACGCCACAAATATTTTTTTTGTTTTGATGACATTTGTTCTGAAATATCACCATGGCAATCTATCCATCAGCTTTCTTAATGCAGCCCTGAATATTCTGACACAAGGATAATATATTTGCTCTATATATGTTTTAAAGCAGCGCTTTAAGTTACAATTTGATATTTTACTTGTATGAGGGGAACAATGGTCTTATTTTTGTACCAAAAACCTTAGCGATAGAGATGAGCGAATCCGGATTCATCCAGGTTATATAACCTAATCATTTATACAGTTTGACTGACAAATCACATATTCTTCTCTTGATTTACTGGAATCAGTTGAGTCCTAGGTTATTTTGTTGCTAACAACAACATGCATAAATAAAAACTGATAATTATATAATTCCGTTGTTCTAAGTAGTTGTTAGCTAGAAACTGTAGGAACAAGTGGCTGACTGAGTTATTCAGAAAACTTTCTGCACTTTGGATTCATCTGATTCATCTGAACTGGGGGACTCTGAGGATCTGCCGGACTCGCAGCAGGTAGTGAAACACTGGATCTGAGGGACTCAGTGTGTGTTCATGAGTTCAAGAATTCGGTGGATTCTGAGGATTCGTTAAGTGCCCCTAGTGGAGGGACCATGGCAAAAACAGGCAGAATCCGTATCACAATGACATAAACTGCAGCTGTTTCACATTTACAATATTGTGTGATTTACGTAATGCTCTATAATCTTATTTTAGTAACACCAACCATATTTGTTACATGTTGGTGTGATGTAAATGTGTATTATGACAAATTGGGATGAAAAAAACATTAGCCCGGTTTCCAACACAACTCCATCAGAATGGTAATGCTAACGGTGCTAATGATGTGATGCTTTAGCTATTTGTATACAATGACTGTATTATATGCATGAAAACTCAAGCTCAAATCCCGGCTTTACCACCCGGACATTTTTTTTTTTAACTATCTAAAACTTAAAAAAAAAAAAAAAAGTATACCAGGTAGTCTATCCGTTTTTAACACATAAAAACAAGAATATCAAATACTGCTGATGTATTTATAATTATTTTATTGATTTGTTATATTTGTTGTTGTCTAAAATTATTTCTAGGTGCATATGTAAATCAAATAAATATTTGTCATTCATTTTTTATTCTCTGTCATTTACATTTTATGATCAGAAACAAAAAAGGCTCAAAATACTATACATGTCCTTACTAATTTATCTAAACCATGGGATTCAGCGGATCTGTCAGACTCGTAGCACGGAGTGAAACAGCCAGATCCTTGGACCGTGTTCATGAAGCCAAGGATCCGGTGGATACTAGGGATTCAGTGAGCGCCCACTAGTGGAGGGACCATAGGACAATGCAGTCAGAATCACTACTGACTCAAAGGACTCAAGAGACCCAGATCTGTTTAGTAATTGATGCGAGTTTCTCATCTCTAGTTAGCGACAACACCACTAGCTCTCCGCGTTAACTGTCGCAGCCAATCAGAAGCTGGAGGTGGGAACATTCTAATCTTGTATCTGATTGGCTGCTGAGCAGCTGGAGGCGGAGATATTCTAATTACTGCTTTATTATTGGCACATTTAAAAACCTTTAGGAGTCGGCAGACCCGCCGGCGAGTCCAAGTGCATTTTTTTTCTGGTAACCATAAAAAGAACTTAAAATGCTCCGTGATTTTTTATCATATATATAAGTGTAGTATATCATTTAAATCTGCAAAGGGTCTACTTTTATTTATGTATACCCACTATATGAACAAAACATTGTGCTTTTGTAAAATAAAGAAAATAAACAGGGTGCGCTTTCAGTCGTCCCAGTCTCCGTGAATATCTTTCTGAAACGCGTCACTAAACTTACCTGAAACTCTGCGAATACTTCACACACCAACATGGGGGAAATATATCTATTTAAAGCTTAAAGGGTCTACTTTTAAATAAAGCAAGTTAAATAAAAAATAAATATTCTCATTTTATGTAATCCATATGAATCCAAGGAGAGGCTGATAATGACCTGAGGCAGGACACGCCCACATGCTATTCTCAGGGAAAACAGCTGTAGAAGCACGCTACATACAAGACCACGCCCCCTGCACGCGCACACACAGATTCAGTGCGTTTCCTGCACGTGTGGAAGATGTGACGCGCTGTACAGGTTTCTGAAGCTCTACAGAATGTTCTGGACAGTGGGAGGAGTTTATCTTTTCTTCAGAACAACACTGAAACTCCGATAGAAAACGGGTGTGTTTTAAAGAGTTATTTGCTCCACTGGAGGAGGAGAATCCAGCAAGCTGTTACCATGGGTGAGTTATTAAGTCTCATATAATCTTTATTCTGATAATATGAATCTCATATTATTTTATTTTTACATACATAGTTTATGGTAGCTCGTAGAAAACACTGCTATTCGGGCTACCATACTGCCTTATGTAGCTTAGCACAAACCTGCTAGCTCCCGGTGGCTAAGCTAATGCCTTATGTGATGCTCAGTATCAACTGTGTTGTAAATATTCCTATTTAATTTACCAAGTTTTGGATACCTTTAGCTTACGGTAGCTATTTGGTTCAGTTTTTGGTTAGCTTATGCCACTGCTATCTATCTATTTTATTTATTTATTTATTTATTTTTAGCATAAACACTTTAGCTCCTGGGGGCTAAAATACTACCTCATGGCTTATTGATATTCAGATAGAAGATTAAAAAGGCCAATGCAGTTTATTTTATTGTGTTATCATGCTCATGTTGTATGTTTCTTTATATATATATATATATATAAACAGTTGTGCCAGTGAAAATGATCAGCCACCTGTTTGATAGAAAACAAGGGGTCTGGATTTTGGTAATTTTAAAGTGGATGGACACACAATAAGTATTTGTCTATACCTGTGACGGTGTACAAACCAGCCCATGGACTGACCTTGGGTTAGAGAAGTGTTGCTCCAGCTAGTAATAGGTTCTGTGTGCAGTGTAAAGCAGTGTATGGTAAGAAACAAAAAACACCATGAAAACTCCAGGTATGTAATGTTTAGGGCTGTAGCTATAGAATATTTTAGTAATCAAGTATACTACCCAAAAATTTAACCGATTAATCGAGTAATCGGATATAATGCACTTTTGCTTAATTAAACAGCAATGTAAAATATATATAAGAGAAACAAAGATTAACTGGTTTTCTTTTTAGAAAAATCGACATTTATTTTTTAAATGCATACAGCATTTTATCAAAAAATAAACCTTGTCATTATTCACAATACAAGTATTAGCAAGTGTGAACTTGTATTCACAATACAAGTATGCGGTTTGACTCGCAGTGAGATGCGGTGTTAGGCACCGTGAGCCGCCGCGACTGCTCGCCGACGAAGTTCTGCAATGTCCGCCAAAAAATTAAACGTGTTTAAACATTTTTTTAAGGCGGCTTAAACATATAAAATTTTTCGCGCAGAAAGATGGAAACGTAATCCCAGCGCCAAAACTTGCGGTGAATCATGAAGAACCGTACTTCCGGCCACCGCATGAAACTGCGTAGGTGAGATAGGGGTATTAAAGTTGACTGAGATTAATTAAGTGCATTACAGCATTAATGCATTTTAAAGCCTTTTCTCGGTTGCAAAAAAAGCCGTATTTCAAATTACTTTAAGGATCAAAAAAACTAAGCCACGCATTAAAATCAATAATTATACAAAAACACTAAGTTGTGCAACTAAACTTTCAGAACTAAAAGTTTCAAAATCTACATCTCAGGCATAACAAGCCTTTACTGACAATTTCTGTCGTTTTCTCTTGCTGCTTTCTTTTTCTCTAGGCCTCGCTGATATTTTTATTCAACAAACAGAACACTCCCTCAAATCAATACACAGCTAACTGTTTGCGTCTCCTTCCGCTTTGTGGGTGACGTAAGCGCTTCTTCTTTGTTGGTGTTTACTGGCGACTTGCATCTGGAAGCGCGGTGTGTCAAAAGCGTGCTGTCCGCAAATAATAGCGCAAAAAAATAATGCAAGATTTTAAAATTAATTAAACGAAGCTTCGAGGCAGAAGATTTTGCCTCGATCATTTTTGTAATCGAATTACTTGATTTACTCAAGGAATCGTTTCAGCTCTAGTAATGTTCACTTATGTTTTCAGTTAAAGATGAAATGCTTTTTGAAAGTGGCACAAATATGTATGACTGTGGTGGTGTAAGAGTGGACTAAACACCATATTTATGCCATAAATTTACTTTCTGATGATCTGTGCCCCTCTCCATTCAATCCTGAACATTTTCTTTACACTATGTAAGTGAGTAGGTTATGTATAGGGTGTAAGAGTGAGTTATTCTGCCGGTCAGTTAACTATATTCTAAATAAACTACAAACAAAAAATATATGTTTTTTGTCCTGAAATTATTTTCTTTTAACATTTACCTCTGTCACATACCTGACTGAAAGGCTCATTATGCAAATCATTATTCTGGTCTTTGTCTTCTCTCGTGTGAGTTACAGCATTATTCATGATCATTCACGCCTCCTTGCATATGGCCTTTCCAAAACAAAAAGTGTCTTAGAAAATGTAAATTAATATATTGTTTTCCCCGAATGAGTGATCAAGATGATTATCACATCATTTTGAAGTAAAAACTCTAGACTACAAGATCCAGGTAACAATTTCAAAAAAGTCTTGTAAACAAATGTTATGAATGTGTTTTGTGAACTTATTTCAGTGATATTTTGTTGTTGTTGTTGTTTTCAATAATCATGCATAACTGTTATTTTCTCAAAATACAAACTTGTACATACATGCTGCTCACATATTACTGTAGCCCAGTTTGTGCTGAATACAGTGTAGTTAAACTTTAGACATTTATATGTTTATAAGTAACTGCAAAATATACAAATGTCAGGACTTCTTCAGGGCCCCAAAACACCCTCAGACTCCTAAGGGTTAAATAAGCACGCGAGTGAGGGTGGGACCTGACATGAAATTGCTTAGGTATCAGACATGGGTGTAATGTGATATGAAGCCAATCGGAAACAGGCATGCTTCAAATGTTTAGCATGTGCAGAAGGACCCCTTCTGCACACGCTAAATACATGCTAAACATTTGAAGCATGCCTGTTTCCGATTGGCTACATATCACATTGCAATCGGTAAACGGTTTCTGTGTAAATTCAGAGGAGTGAAGACACGTTGGTGAGCTACCGGAAAACAGTCTCTGAGAGACAGAGGAGAAGACTGCTGCTTCTGAAATATCATGTTTCAGTGGGAGAAAAAAAATACTTGCAAGCTCAATAGACAATGATGGTAAGATATTTTTTTTGTCATTTTAATTCTTACTGTTGTTGCTGTAAACGAAGGTAATTTATTACTCATTTATTAATACTGCCACGTTCGTCTGTCGTAAATCTCAGACTAGTCTCAGGTACCATTAATATTAATCTGTCATGTTACTGCTAAGAAGCTGCAGGAATTCACTTACACATATAAGGGTAAAGGAGTCAGGAGGGTTAGCGAGCTCTTTAAGAGCATGCACATTAAGAATTTCGAGAGAGAGTCAGTGGGTGTACTGTACTCTGAAACCTTACTGTGGTATAAAAATGTAATTTAAACTTCCACAAACTTTGTGTATTTGTACATTTAAATGACTCATTCCATTCAGTAAATAAATGTCAATACTTATATTTTACTGTATATTAATGTAAAGGGTGGGCCATTTATATGGATACACCTTAATAAAATGGGAATGGTTGGTGATATTAATGTCCTGCTTGTGGCACATTAGTATATGTGAGAGGGTAAACTTTTCAAGATGGGTGGTGACCATGGTGGCCATTTGGAAGTCGGCCATCTTGGATCCAAGTTTTGTTTTTTCAATAGGAAGAGGGTCATGTGACACATAAAAATTGGGAATTTCACAAGAAAAACAATGGTGTGCTTGGTTTTAACGTAACTTTATTCTTTCATGAGTTATTTACAAGTTTTTGGCCACTTATAAAATGTGTTCAATGTGCTGCCCATTGTGATGGATTGTCAATGCAACCCTCTTCTCCCACTCTTCACACACTGATAGCAACACCGCAGGAGAAATGCCAGCACAGGCTTCCAGTATCCATAGTTTCAGGTGCTGCACATCTCGTATCTTCACACCATAGACAATTGCCTTCAGATGACCTCAAAGATAAAAGTCTAAGGGGGTCAGATCGGGAGACCTTGGGGGCCATTCAACTGGCCCACGACGACCAATCCACTTTTCAGGAAACTGTTCATCTAGGAATGCTCGGACCTGACACCCATAATGTGGTGGTGCACCATCTTGCTGGAAAAACTCAGGGAACGTGCCAGCTTCAGTGCATAAAGAGGGAAACACATCATCATGTAGCAATTTCAAATATCCAGTGGCCTTGAGGTTTCCATTGATGAAGAATGGCCCCACTATCTTTGTACCCCATATACCACACCATACCATGACTTTTTTTGTTCCAACAGTCTTGGAGGGATCTATCCAATGTGGGTTAGTGTCAGACCAGGTGAATGGCCCCTTCATTCATTCATATTAAATACAGTTAAATAGGAACAAAAGTTTTACTGTGACAGCCTGCAAAGTGCCTAAAGATGCAGGTTAATTTTTTATTATTATTTTTTAACAATCTCAGCAGCAGCCTCATTTTCCCTCTCATATGTTCCCACCACTCAGCATTCAGCATCAGCAGTATACTAATCATCACCAGCCCTATCATCTATCATCCTCTGCACCTGTTTCAGGCCCTAGCCCATAAGAACCCATGGTGACCAATTTGTCACAAACCCTTTAAAAGTTCTTGAAAGTTCGTTTTTGAACTTTATTTTAATATTTTTACACTTTAAGTAATTAAGAAACATTATTGAATTAGAATTATCTATCAATTTGTGTATACCTGACATAATTTTCAACGTGGTGGTGTGCTAGGGTAGCTCATGTGACAGAATTAGGTAATAATATACAGTACAGACCAAAAGTTTGGACACACCTTCTCATTCAAAGAGTTTTCTTTATTGTGTTCTTTAGCCCAAACGCGTCTCTTCTGCTTGTTGCCTGTCCTTAGCAGTGGTTTCCTAGCAGATATTCTAGCATGAAGGCCTGATTCACACAGTCTCCTCTTAACAGTTGTTCTAGAGATGTGTCTGCTGCTAGAACTCTGTGTGGCATTGACCTGCTCTCTGATTTGAGCTGCTGTTAACCTGCGATTTCTGAGGCCGGTGACTCGGATGAACTTATCCTCCGCAGCAGAGGTGACTCTTGGTCTTCCTTTCACTCGGGGACACTTTCACAGTTTTCCCAATTTTTCAGACTGAATTCATTTCTTAAAGTAATGATGGCCACTCGTTTTTCTTTACTTTTTTTTCTTTTTCTTTACTCTGCTTTTTTTCTTGCCATAATACAAATTCAACCTCTTTGAATGAGAAGGTGTGTCCAAACTTTTGGTCTGTACTGTATATGTATATATTTTTACTAAAAAGCAAGTTTCCTCCTATTTAACAATCATTATTATTTAATAACATAAAACTGATTTAAAAACATATTGTAAATGAACTTGTCCTGACTGCATTTTTCAGAACTGCAGTTCCTGAAACCATATAAAACAAATGAATGAACTATTGCAGTGTCATATGTCACAATAGGGATATTAACCCTAAAATTTTCAGATAAATGCCAATTGTTATCTTTTAAACTGTGTTCCATGTGGCCTATTTGGTCTGTGTTATATCCCTCATGCAATGCCCCTTAAAAGAAAAATGGGTCTGTGGTCTTATAGATTAACTTGTTTTTTTTTATGCTTGAATGTTTCATAGCTTACTGTGTGGCTTAACAAACAAAAAACATTCCACTGGACTGGAAATGAGAGACATAACAACTTGCCAAATATGAGAGTCAAAAATGTTCTTCAGGAAGCCTGGAGAACTATTCCTCCAGACTACATTATAAATACAAGAAAGTCTTACTCTTTGGGAGCAAATATGAAGAAATTAGGGATGGATTAAGACTTTTGCACAGTATTGTACTGTGTATTCAAAAAGATGGTATAAAAGAACGGTCTTAGATGTTGCCACATAACAGACTGTCATTCCATCACTTAAGCCTAGGTATTTCTGGCAGTTATTAGAAGATTTTTTTATCCTCTAAATGGAAAACATACTTCATATAATCTAACTGTTCAAGTAGGCTCAATGTACTTCCAACAGAACACATTAGGTTAATAATATTTACATAACTTTGATAATGGTGATCAACCATCCACCACATACACACAACATTTTGACCTCCTGGTCTATGCATCACAGACCCATGACACTATTTTAAGAACCTCTGCATTAGATTTTTAGATTTTATTATTATTATTATTATTATTATTATTATTATTATTATTATTATTATATTTTTGTTTTATTATTTGCATGTGCTCCTGGACTAACTCCTCTTATAAAGCTTTTCTCCTTTAGTCAGTTTGTGTAATGTCTTTATTTCTTGATGGAAAGAAAGATATCAGCTGCCATGAAAATTATAAAGATAATGATTACACTGCAATGTCACTGATAATGATTTGCGATTACAACTCCTATCATTCGTCCATTCATTATCTATACAACGTATCCTGTGTGAGGTCATGGGGGCGCTGGAGCCTATTCCAGTGAACTCAAGGCACAAGGTGAGGTATGCCTGGGCGAGGTGTTAACCCATGCACTAAATCAACCATTCGTACACTGCAAATTTCGAAATGCCAGCCGGCTCCAATGTCAACAACATTGTGACAAGTGTCAGATGGAACTAGAGTAGGCAAAGGAAACACATCATCTCGGAGAGAACATTCACACTCCCCACACACAAACCTGAGGTAAGATTTGAACCCCCAACCCTGAAGCTTCTAACCAGTAAGCCACCATGCCACTCTGTTACAACAACATAATGAAATCAGTCATACATTCAATCTTCTAATTCATGTACAAATAAAAATCTGTTCTTTTATTCATCCTGTATTTTTCCTTGTAGATAAAAACAATATGTTTGGTGTGAATTCCCTAGCTTTTTCCCCTGAATCAATTATACAGCACAGATTTCCTATTCACACACAGCCTTGCTGAATACACTTGTTGAATATTGAGCATTTATTTTTTCTCCTGACTGGTACCTATGATACTAAGCTGATAAGGTATTGAATCAATATTTACATTGCTCAAACATGGCCTCTGAGCTGGAAGTGTAGCAACCACTTTTTTCACTGTCATAATTGGCCCCTTGGAGGATGCAATACAATGCTCACCGTAATACCATGTTCTTGCAATGATAAATGTCAACACTAAGTCTAAATTCACTTTCTTTGTTGAAACGGCACTGTCTCAGGTATTGTTCAGGAACTTCTAATGAGTTAATGCACAAATCACAGTTATTATTTTTTACCCTTTGTCATTGAAGGCATGACTGGAAATTATTTTAAGCCTTCAGGTTTTATTCATGCTTCGTTTTCTTTCTTTCTTTATTTGTTTATTTTTTATTTTTTATAGAATAGCATGAAACAAATAAGGCAGCATTCAGACAGACAAAAATCAAGGAAACTTTGGCTTAATATGTCCTTCAAAAGAAAGTAGATGCAGGGAATAAAATGCTTGAGAAGTGTCTGTGAAAGGAAAATTAAAATCTAAATTTTCATAACACTGGCTTTCTAAAATAAGATCGTCCACCCCCAACGTTGCCTCACATTTGTGGGACCTACCAGAGCTTTGAAACACATGGTATAGCTTTAGAGGCTCAGTGAGATACATACTGTAGACTTTACTGGAAGACAACATCACATCATGAAATGAATGTAATGGAATCATGGTTGTGACACATCCTGAGGACAGGGACAAAATAAATACTAAGGGCTAGGCACCTGGAAGTAAGAGGAAGGAAGATTGACACCATAACATTCTAGTGGAGGACCCAGGAGGCTGAGTTGAAAGAAATAATCTTTGCAAGCAGTGAAGCACAACAGGTGGTATAAGACATGGTCAGGTGGAGAGCTCTTGATGAAACATTATGTCCCAAGATGGGAGAAATCCCACTATACAGTAGATTATTTATTTATTTATTTACTTACTTTACTTACTTACTTTTAATGTTACGGAATGTCTGTGACACAGGTTGTTTCCTGATATAATCTTTCTCTCTCTCTCTCGAAGTTGAAGATAACAAATGCACAATTTTATTGAATTTGTTATTTCCTAAAATGAAAAATAACAATCGATTTATAAATATGGCATGTTGTGACCATTAGATGCATTTGGTGAGGGAGAAGGCCATGTGTTTAAAGCTGGTTCGTATTTAGAAATGGTTTGAATATAAAAAAAAAACAATTTGCAGTTTTGAGAGAAAATGGTTTTACAATGGTTCTTTGTTAGAATTTTTATATCAAAATTTTGTGATGAGTGTGAATTTTGTATTATTTGTATGATATGGATGGTTTTGCAAAAAAGGCCAGGTTACATCATCAGCCTCCTTGCCTACCAGTTTCAGTTTCACTTTTATAGGATTGTGTGTCCATGTAAAAACCAATTATTAATGAGATTGAATGAAAGGCTTCACTTTGCTAGGGCAGCATAAAGATTGGATTTTAGAGCAGGGAAAAAGGGTCATGTGGTTTGATGAGTCCATATTGGCTTGATTCCATAGTAAGAAGAGAAGTGCATAAAGTGATGCACACATCCTGCATAGTAGCCACTTTACAAGCCTCTGAAGGTAGTGAAAACAAAGTTTTAAAAAATTCTTTTTTGTTTTATTTTGTTTTTCTTCGTTTGCAATTTTACCATTTTGGTTATAAAACTGACTAACCAATTATGTAATTACCTAAGTAACTATAACTAACTATTAATTATTTTTTTTACATAATTTTTTTATTATTATTATTTTGCAGTCATGTATAAAAAATATTTATGATTCATTGCGAGATAGTGCAAAAAAATCAGTCCTCATAACTTACTCATTGTGTTGCCTTTGTAACTCTCCTATCAATCCCTGGTGTATTAGATTTAAATCTGCAAGGTCATTACAACACTAATTATTTATAAATATTCATGTGTTATTTTAAATTGCAAAGACCCTATTTCCATGAATATTTAAATAATCAACCTATTAAAATAGATCTGCAATAATATACAGTTAGCACTGCCGTTATAAACTTTACAAAAGCCCAAACTTGAGGCTTGTAGTGCTGATGTGAACAGTTTCCCAATAACATCATAGCCTTATGCTATTCAAACTGTAAGGTTTAAAATGATGCTTGCTAGCAGAGTCTGTTTGTTGTAATGATGGAACGAGAATGGTAGTCTGACAGTCTTGGATGCATTTTATAGAACTTTACACAATTGAGGTGTTGAATTCACAACTCAAAAGTTATGGATTAATATTGATGTTCTTACAGTAATATGTCATTGTTTCTATAGTAGCAACTTAAACAACGTGCTTCTTATGAATACCTATGACCTGTGTGTATTAGCCTGTCAACATTTTATATAGAAAGAACAGAATGTTGTTCAAAATGAAAAAAGGATGAAATATTGATATAAAAGCAACTTTATATACCAGCATATATATATATATATATATATATATATATATATATATATATATATATATATATGCTGGTGCTGGAAACTACATTTCCCAAAGACCAGTGCAGGCTACAAACCTGGGAAACCTGCAAAGTTTACACAACTGTGTGTTTTGTACCTGTTCATACCAAGCCTTAATTTCTTTTTTTCCCCCCTGGATTTGTTTCTGTTTTTTTGCATCTCCCTCATTTTTTGATCACTTGACCTTCCCCTACACCCTGACTACAATTCTGAATTATGTAGGTGCATTGTTTGCCAAGTGTAATAAAAGTCTACTGACTTGTACTTGCATTCTCATCTATCCATGTGACAAAAACATTTTGGACAAGTTATGAGAAAATAAACCATCCTCAAGGTGGTAATGGGAATTCCAGTTTGTGTCATGCTGCATGATGCCAACCAATTTTGAATTATTCTCCCATAAAAGCACATGCCTAAATGCTTTATTCCACATCTATTGTATACAGTGTTTAATAATGACTAGGGCTCACTGAATGATGCTATTAATGAACTATTGATTTATTGATTATTTTAATGATCAATCAGGTTGTTAGAACAATATGTTAATAGTTAGATTGATTGATTGATTGATTGATTGATTGATTGATTGATTGATTGATTGATTAATTGATTGAAGCAATGCACCCATCCTGCATAGTGGCCATTGTACAAGCCTCTGGAGACAGTGTGTAAAACATAAAATGATAAAATTGTTTAAAAATGCTTTTTTTTAATTTAATTTTGATTTGCTTTGCTTGCACTTTGACCATTTTGGACAGACAAACTAACTAATTATGATTCATTGTGAGATAAAGTGTAAAAAAAAAAACAGGGCTCACAGAATGATGGTATTAATGAACTATTGATGTTTTTTTATTGATTTATCGGGTTGTTAGAACAATATTTAGTTGTTTGACTGATTGATTGGTTGGTTGGTTGGTTGGTTGATTGATTGATTGATTACTTGATATATACTGTAACTGTGTCCAGTCAGTTTAACAGTGGGCCAGGGGTTGCTTGTGGGACTACTGATTAGAAGGTCTAAGATTGGGCCCTTGAGCAAGACTCTTAACTCTCAAATGCTCAAATGTGTAATGAGATAAATGTAATTAAAATTCCATAAATGTAATGTAATATACCACAAATGTAACACAAATCTGCAGAGTTTTATGTAACAATCCCTTAAAGGCACCAAAAATAAATAAATAAATGAAAAACATTATATTAAATAATAATGTAACTGCAATTTTGAAAGCTCAACATTTTCAACCTTTTTCCTCTGCAAAATGTGATTTTTTTTTATTTGTGGGATTCTTTTTTCATTCATTTATTAGAAGGTAGTTTTCATTCATTTTTTATGTTTATTAATGTTTTTGCAGGATTATTACATTAAAAGGTGCAGATTAATATTATACCGGTGGTTCATTAAGTATGCGGGCTGTTATTACCTTGACAGGTGTTCCATAAGTGTTATGCAAAATAAAGTAATTAATTAATAAAATTGTTTATTTATTTATTTATTTTATTTTATTTTATTCTGTGTTTGTTGAATTAAGAGCCAGAATGTTGAACATGAGAAGTGTTAAACCAACATCAGGGATTTTACTGTGCACCTGCTAAAAGCATTTTTGACTCATGGTTTTCTCTCTACAGTCAAAAAGCAAAATTGTATTTTTACATTTTTTTAGAAAGCAATTTGCATTTATATGAGATCTACTTCCATCTCTCTCTCTCTCTCTCTCTCTCTCTCTCTCTCACACACACACACACACACACAATAAATGTAAAACAGCTGTCTTTTTTTTTTTTTTTTTGCTGCCTCACATTAAAAAAAATGGTTGCCATAGAGGTGCAGTTCCTCATGTGTTCCTCAAGGGTTCTAGGCTGTCTAAATGGGTTCTTCCCTGCAAACCCTAGGTAGGAACTGGTAGCAGTCACAATATTATATATATATATATATATATATATATATATATATATATATATATATATATATATATATATACATGGTAATTGCTAAAAAGAACTACTTCAATTTATTATTATTATTATTATTATTATTATTATTATTATCGCAGTAGTAGTAGTAGTAGTAGTATTCATCCAGGTTTTTCATACATGCAATAGGCAACAATTTTGCAAACTGGCATGGATAATTGCCATTGATTAAACAATTTCAATAGTTTTGTTCAGTTATTGTATTGGTTTTAATGTTTCTCATGAACTTTGAAATAATAACATTGTGTGCAACCAAACTTTTTCCTTGCTCCAGTTTGCTGCCATGACTACACAATCACAATCCACATATGAGTTTGATATATTTATTAATCAAAACTCATCCAAGACTATTATTGATGCCAAATTTCTAGGGCCACTACCATAATCACAGCCTGATTCATCCATTGTGACAAAACTGTGAAAGGTGGATTTAATAGTGTTGTGCAAAATTATCAAAAAAAACAAAATCCTTTTGACTTCATTTTCATGCTTTTTGACACCCTTGTGATTGAAAGAAACAATGCACAAAATATTCTCTTTGTAATACAATGTAATAAATGTTTGTAATATTTTGCCTCCCCCCCCCCCTTTAAATTTAATTTAAACTTAAATATCTCCCAAAACAGAGATATCTCATTTTGCAATCAAATTGTTCATATGCAGATTCCGGATGCTGCTAGAATTTGATGTTAAAAAGAATTAATGAAAACTATCTCCTGATAGCTCCTTAAACTGTAATATAGCCCTCAAAAGAGGGTTTAATGAAGAATAAACTTTAAAGAAGAATCATCTGTAAGAATCAAGAATCTACGGTGAGGCTGGACTCCCCAGTGTCCCTGCTGGGTTGAGAAACAGTTCACCACCAAAAAAGACCAGCTAGAAAGCATAGTTGTGGTCAGAGTCTGGCACTAATGAATGAAAAAAATAAATAAAAAAAAACTTACTCCAATGTAACAGTGCATGAATTGTCCTGTGACTCATTTGCAATCTGCTCATCTTGTAAACACGCTCAGTGTGCTTTGTTTAACTTTCTACGAAGCATATTTGTAATGATTTATAATCTCACTAGTCAATCAGTAGAAGATGGACTCCATTTTGAGTCTCAAAGTTTTTTCCTCATTTCATCTTGGGGACTTTTTCATTGCCTGCATTGCCTTGTGATTGTTCATTAGAGGACTAAATCTACATCTACATTTCTGCCGCGCTGCTTTGTGACAAATTCTGTTGTTTTGTTGCTCTGGAAATGAAATTTAAATTGAACTAAAGGAAGGTGGGAGTATTTAATAAAGTGGCAGTAAGTGTATACACTAAGAACAAACCAAAGACAATCCCATGCCTCTAATAAAACATCCAAGGGATCTATAAGGGATTCCAAAGCTATTGTTAGTTCGTATTTACAAATGTCAGTTATGACACTACTCTGAAAGCTTCACAAGCTAGTAAAAGAAAAACAGCTATTAATTATTTCATTTCATTTTATTTTTATTTTGTTTTGTTTAATGTTGTTATTATTATTTTTTTTTTTTTTGTGTGTATGTGTGTGTGCTTTATAAAGCTTGGTGTCTACATGAGTAATAATACCTATACTAAATACTAATGTTTAAGATTTTATGTTTGTTTTATGATGTTTAAAGATTATGTGTGTGTTCTTTAGTAATTGATTAGAAAGTATATACCAGTCAGCCATATAACGCCAGATACCAGAACCTTGGTGGGAAAAGAAAATTTACAAAAGAGGAAAGGATTCAGGGACCAGGAAGTTGTCTTTGTTTCTTTTAGTCATTGCTTTTGCTTCATGCCCACTGTGTGATGGTAAACTTTGACCTGTAACTCCCAAAACTTCTGTCTTTTGTGCTAATCAAAAACAAAAGCAGCACTATGGTTGGTAAAAAGGGAGGCGATGGGAAAAATTTTGCTATTATTAAGTTGTTTTCAGACCTGGCTTTTACCTCACTCTCATCCATTGGCTTTCTCATTGTTTATTGTTCTCTCTTTGCTTGCTGGCTTTTTGATAGCAATACTGGCGTTGTGCATTGGAGCAGATGATATAGGTAGAAATATGAGATCTCTCAAATAGATAATTCATATTTAAAAGTAAAAAAGATCATTAGAATCATCATCTCATCAAGTAAAGTTAAAGTAAAACTGGTGCTAACAGGTCACTCACTCTATTCCGTTTTATCCTGTAAAACAGTTTCACAGAGGCCTGGATCCTATCCCAGCACACTTGGGGCACGAGGCGGGGTACACCCAGGACAGGGTGCCAGACCATTGCAGTGTGTGAGTATGTATGTGCACACACATACACACACTCATTCACACACTACTGGCAATTTTGGAATGCCAATCAACCTAATCTGTATGTTTTTGGTCTGTGGTAAGTACCCGGAGGAAATCCATGCACACAGATCCGAAGAGTGAATCAAACCAAGAACCGGAAGGTGGAAGGCAACAGTGGTAATCACTACACCATGTGCTACCTGCTAACAGTCAATCAAACAGACAATCAAAAAGAACTCTTTACATTTAAAGACACCATTAACCTTCCACATACACTATTATGTCATTGTAAAGCACTTAGCAGTCTGGGTTTCGGAGGATGGTGAGGTGGGTTTTGAGTTGTTGAAAAGCATTTTCTGTCTCTGTGGTCCACTGTACTTTCTCGGACTGTCCCTTCCTGAACAGATTGGAGAGGGGTGCTGCCACAAAGCAGAAGACAGGCACAAAACAACGAGAATATCCTACTAGCCACAGGAAATGTACCTGTTTTTTGTTGTTGTTGTGTGGACTGCCTTGACTTTTTTCTCTTGTCCCTTCTGCACTCCATGGCCAATACGAAATCCCAGCTACTTTACGCCAGTCAGCCCCAGGTGGCACTTTTTTGGGTTTGCTGTCAGCCCAGCCCTTCTGAGTTCTTCCAGGACCTTTTTCACATGGTAAATGTGGTCCTCCCTGTTGCTTGAGTGGATAATCACATCATCCAAATAGGCAGCGGCACATGGTCGGTACTGCCGGAGTACAACATCCATCAACCACTGGAAAGTAGCTGGTGCACCATGCAGGCCAAAGGGGAGGACCCTGTACTGCCAATGGCCCTGTTCAGTACTAAATGCTGTTTTTTTTTTACCATCAGCTGTGAGAGCCACTTGCCAGTACCCCTTGGTTAAATCGACCGTGGAGATGAATCGCGCCATTCCCAGCCGCTCAATGAAATTAACCCATTTGGCTTGGGTACGGCGACAATGGGGTTGGACCATGGGCTAGTGGACTCCTCTATGATGCCATCATGAAGCATTTTAGCGGCTTCAGCTTCGATGGCATGGCGACGGGCCTCCAAAAATGTTTCCCATCAGGATGCTCTCTATGGTGCAGCAGTAAAAGTTCCTGAGTACCTTGGAGGGCAGTCTAAAGTCTTTCAAGCACCTGAGGCGGTAGAGACGCTGTCGGGCCTTCTTCAACACGGTTTTGATGTGACAGGACCATGAAAGGTCCTGATTGATGTGGACACCAAGGTATCTGAAACTGTCTACTCTCTGCACTTGGCTGTTGTTGATGACAGGGGTCTGATAGATCCTCTATCAGTAGACTTTAGCACAAAGCAGGTAAAGTCTACGCTAAAGTCTACTACCAACTCCTTCGTCTTGCTGACGTTTAGAAGGAGATTGTTCCTCTGGCACCAGTGCTCCAGATTCCCAATCTCCTCCAGGTAGGCCCACCACAACGGTGTCATCAGCAAACTTGATGATGGTGGTGGAGTTAGTAGAGGCTACGCAGTCGTGTGTGTACAGAGAGTACAGTAGAGGGCTCAGAACACAACCCTTTGGTGCTTCAGTGCTGAGAGTGATGGAAGCAGAGACATGACCGCCCATCCTTACAGCCTGTGGTCTGTCAGTTAGAAAGTTGGAGATCCACTGACACAAAGGTGAGCTGACTCCCAGGTGCTCCAGCTTGGTGGTGAGTGTGGAGGGAATTATGGTATTAAATGCTGAGCTGTAGTCGATGAAGAGCATTTTAACATAAGTCCCCCTTATATTGTCCAGGTGTGTAAGAGATGTATGAAGAAGATGAGCAATAGCATCATCTGTGGAGCGGTTTGAATGGTACGCGAACTGAAGTGGATCCAGTGTGTCTGGTAGTGAAGAGATGATGAAGTCTCTGACCAGCCGTTCAAAGCACTTCATCACCAATGATGTGAGGGCTACAGGTTGATAATCATTGAGGGAAGCAGGATGGGGTTTCTTCGGAACAGGGACAATGATGGACTCTTTGAAGCATGTAGGGATCACCGACTGAGATAAAGAGAGGTTGAATATCTCTATGAACACAGGTGCTAGCTGGTCTGCGCAGGCTCTGAGGACTCTGCCTGAGATGCCGTCTGGTCCTGCTGCTTTCCTGGTATTCACTCTCCTGAAGGTTCTCCTCACGTCATGCTCGGAGATGATGAACGCGTTTCCGGTATTGGCAATGACTTCCTGTCTGCAGCCGTTATCACCGCTAGCATTAGCATCGCTAGCGTCTTATTATTAGTAATAATATTAGTAATTAGTAATATTAGTAATTAATATTTATAGTCCTGATTATGACCGATGTAAACTCCTGAGGAAGATAAAAAGGACGACACTTGATGAACACTTGATGAGCTGGTGCAACAGCGCGAGCGTTGTTCCTCTCGCACGCTCCTGCACACCCAACCTGTTTGCAGGAGCGTGCGAGAGGAACAACGCTCGCGCTGTTGCACCAGCTGCTGTTCACCATTAAACACATGCCGCCTCCCCTTGTCTTCCCCGAGTCCCTTGTCCTGTCCATGCGGTGAACCGAGAAGAACTCGGCCGGCTGAATGGCGTGGTCCGGCACCGCTGGGTTCAGCCATGTCTCAGTGAAGCAGAGAAGATTACAGTCCCGAATGTCTCTCTGGAACTTTATCCTGGCCCTGAGGTCATCGAGCGTGTTTTCCAGGGACTGGACGTTGGCGAGCAGGATACTAGGCAGAGGTGTGCGGTGTGCACGGTCTCTCAGCCTGTTCCTGATGCCGGCTCGTTTCCTTCGGGGGCGCCGCTTCGCGTTGCGTCCTTTGTTTTCCCTCAGGATCTCACTCGGCCAGCAGAGTTAAAAACGTCGAATTGTGAGTACATTGTAAACCAATAGAAATAAGAGTATCTCTATCGTACCTAATGCACTCAATTGTGATGAATTACCCGGTACTCCAGGTTACTCCAGGTTACTCCAGGGCTCGGTAGGGGCGCAAGCAGACAATCATGCCAGGTGGAGTTTTGATGTTGTGTTTTACAAGATGGGTGAGCTCCGGTTCCAAGGAGAACACATCTTGGAACTGTCCTATTAGTTAATTCAGCTCTTGTTCTTGTGGAGGGCCCTCCCCTCTCTGTTCTAGATCATAACCCTGTGCCTTGGGAGAAAGAGAGGCAAGAGCTGATACAAGCGGCAGTAGTTTTTAAAAAAGTTCATTTTTTAAAAAGATTTATGTAATAAAGCTAAGCGCATTTTCTCTTACCCGGCTGTTGCAGTCTGTAGGTCACTGGCCCCACTCGCTCAATAACAGTGTAGTGTCCTTGCTACCAGGCCAGAAACTTACAGTTGGCACTGGGTATGAGCAGGAGCACTCAGACCCCTGGTTGGAACTCTCGGGTCTGTGCTGGGTTGTCATATGCCTTCCGCTGTTCTGCTTGTGCTTGCTCCATGTGTGCCTGAACTATAGGGAGTACTTGGGTGATTTTTGACTGCATATACTTCACTACAGAATGGAATGGTGAGGCCTGCTCCTCCTCTTTTGAAACATCCAGCACATTGTGGGGCCTCCTCCTCCCAAACAGTAATTCAAAGAGGGTGAAACCTGTGGAGGCCTGGGGAATCTTTCGTATTGCAAAGAGGACATAAGGGAGTAGCTGGTCCCAGTTACACCCACCTTCACTGATTATTCACTGTAGCATCCTCTGAAACGCTTCGTTGAATCTCTCCACCAGCCCATTGGTTTAGGGATGATAAATGAAGGCACGCATCTGCTTTACCTGCTGACAAATATCTGCCATGAGTTTGGACATAAAGGGGTTACCTTGGTCAGTAAGGAGTTCCTTTCATAGTTAGGAGTTCCTTTCATGCGACTGAAGAACAGCACCAGCTCCTTGGCAATGGCTTTGGAGATCGCTTCCCGGAGTGGAAGTGCCTCAGGGTAGCGTATGGCATAGTCCATAACTACCAAAATGTACTCATGGCCCCTCGCAGATTTTGGAAGTGGGTCGACCTGGTCCATCCCTATACGTTTGAATGTTGTGCAGCCAGTGGCACTCAGGACACTCATGACATAAGTTCTTTACTTCATCCTCAAGCCCCACCCAATGTAAACAATCCTTGAAATTCTCCATGGTGTTCTTCACTCCAAGGTGCCCACCTAGAGGGTGAGAGTGGGCCAGGTGCATTATGATGTCTACCTTTCCTTGTGGGACCACTAAAAGGTCTTATGGTTCCCCTCTTCTCGGTGTGTGATAGTACAGAAGTCACCCACGGACCAGGAAATTATGTTGGCCTGAGGAGTCTATCATTTTTAGCCTCCCCCTCGATCTCTCTGACCTTTCCCCAGAAGTGTTTTAGGCGCATGTCTTCTGCTGTAGCGCAAAGTTCCCTTCACGCGTAACCTGCTGAGACACAGAGAGAAATGGATTACTGGCAGAGCTTTGTTCACCTTCCTTAGTGCTCGTGCCATTGTCCTGAACTTGAGCCATAAATGCTGGGTAAGACAGTGTGGCCTCTTTTCAGCATTGGTAAGGTGCTTTCTTTTTCTGGTTGACCCATAGTTCAGGCCAATCACATGTATTGAAGGCAGTGTGGAGTGAGGCTCTGGCCCTAGGAATGTTAGCAGTAGGAGCGGGGAAGCCCTCCTCGCTGTTGTGACCACCAGGCCATAGCCTTTTCTGTGTCACCAGTCTGGGTGGGTCAGTTTGAGGGGTGTACTGTAAAGTCTCATGTTTTGGTCGGTCTTCTCCTTGCTCTAGCTCAGGGGAGAGTACCAAAAGTGCAAGCTCTAGGGCTTCTGCCATGTCTTGTAGGGAAGAATGAGCTTTCATGCCCATAGCCTTCCGTTCTTCTTCAGGGAGGAAGCACAAGGTGAAGTCAGTGTTAACTTTTTCCACAACCTTATGAGCTGAACACTGCTCCAGATGGTGCAGTGCTATCCGCTGTAGATGATCTAGCTGGGCCCTTGGTGGTACATGCGGATCGTAGATTCCGCAGTGAAACTCAGTGGCAGATTGATAGCAAGACATAACGGGCTAGGGCTTCAGCCATCAGCTGGTCATAGTTAGCTGCCTTGTTGCTTGGGAGGGTGAAGTAAGCTCATTGTGCCTCCACGATGAGCAGTGGGATGAGGATAGCGCTGCACTCCCGCTTTGGCCAGCCTTCCTGCTCCGTCGTCCTTTCAAAAGTCTGCAGAAACGATTTCAGGTCATCATGGGGCTTAAGCTTACTTAGAAGACATTGGGCCTCTCTACGGGGATCTGGTGGGGCGATGTTCACTCTTTCATACTGCTTGAGTCTGCCTAGCTCTGCTACCATAGTTTGAAAGCCCTAGGTCAGTTGCTTCAGTACCGCCTGCTTCTGAGCGCTAGACTGCAGGAGGTGGTGGAAGAGTTTCTTTAGGGTGGGTTGGGTTCCAGGGTTTGAGTTGGCTGCCTGCATTCTCCACCAGTGTAAAGCATTTAGCAGGGGCAGGCCAGAACCCCGACACAGGGAACACAAGGATGAGGAATTAAGTGCTCTTTTATTTATAAAACACAAAACATTTTCAGTGGTTGGGGGAAGTCACTCATTGAGGAACAGGCCTGGAGGCCCCCAAAACTAGCAGCAGCCAGTCTTGGGCAGTCGACGGGCTGGGCAGGAGGAGGCAGCGAGGCTGAGGCGCAATCCTCTTCTTGGCTGGTTGCCCCGGATGGAAGGCTTCCTTATGTCTCTGAAAGAAAGGGCAAAAAAGAAGGACAGTGAGTCTTCCAACCAGTACTTGGTAGGTGCTGTAGTGTCTTGGGCCAGATAGTACAGTACCTGTGTGGGTGGCAGATAGTAAGAGGAAAAAAACGGC
Organism: Clarias magur; assembly: GCA_013621035.1. Lineage (NCBI taxonomy): Eukaryota > Metazoa > Chordata > Actinopteri > Siluriformes > Clariidae > Clarias > Clarias magur. The sequence goes on from QNUK01000717.1 coordinate 141,367, forward strand.
ACTTTTTTAAACGGGTGCTGTTGCAAGACTCAAGGTAAGGAACATAAAGAACACATAAGGAAGCCTTCCATCCAGATATTTGACGTAAGGATATTACCCACTCAGTAACTCCACTTCACTGCTAATTTCTCACTGTTTTATGTTACATAATCAGAAATTACATCCGTTACCACATTTTAAAGGTGTTTAATTGTTTCCGAGCTGCAATGAAAAATGAGACAAAATTGGACTCACGCACGCACACACACACACACACACACACACACACACACACACACACACACACACACACACACACACACAAAGCAGATGTTGTGTGAAGAGTATATTAATAGATAGAATTTATGAGCCGAATAGTGTGAATGTGCATAAAGATCACTTTCAATCTGTTGGAATGTCTTTCATGACCTTTTAGATATGAAATGGATTTAAACATGGCATCAATTCCATTGGTTTAAAAAAATATATTCCAGCCATATATTATTTTTTACATCTTAATGACATATAAAGTGCAGAAAGGCTGAAACAAGAGAGAGAAGAAAGTATAAATCTAAGATAATCAACATAAAAAATGTTGGTAAGAGAAAGGAACATAATAATAATAATAATAATAATAATAAAGTCGTTTATCTGATTGATTCAGTGATAAATTTATGGTTTACCTTTTAACTGATGTTAGCAATGATCTTAGATGATTTTTACAATTGTCATTTGTGCTCCAAAGACATTTCATAAATAAATAAATAAATTAATTAATTATTTAAAAGCAACGATTCTGTACATGTGCAATAACTTTTATTTTGGTAAGTGAAGTTGAAGAAAAATAACAAATTTGTTCAAGCTTACAAGAAGTTGAAAGCAGATCAAATGATCACTCTTTACAATTGTGATGATCAGAAAAGAATCTCATTAGACACAACATACTGGTCTTTGAGGCAGATGGGTTTCTTTAACCGTTCTGTGTATTCTTACTCATGACAGTTGGTGTTGCTGCTGGTTTTGAAAACATGTGTTTCTACTTCTTATATGAAAACAGTTTCCCTGTTAGACTGCAATTATATCAAACTCCTGCACAAACAGTGGATCTTATTTCTTGTACACACACACACACACACACACACACACATATATATATATATATATATATATATATATATATATATATATATATATATATATGTTTTCACAGATTTTCCATAGTTGCTTCTCTTGTCACTTAACATCTTGTAACATTATATGCTTATAACGGTTGCCAACTGTCCTTGTCTTTTCCAGGAAATACATTACATTTCCAACATAAATGTTATTTCTTTTATGACTGATTTTGTACAGCTATTCTTATACATGTATATTGCATATAGTATCACACACTATCCAGAACTGGTTGCAAGTAACAGTGAACACTATACTGGTCCACTGTACTCTTCTAGCAGACAACTGGCTTACTTACTGTATTACGTACATTTGCAATCAAGCATGCTCTTCTTTCTAATTTATCAGCATTCATTCTTTACATCACCAGAAATGTGTTTTGTTTGTTTGTTAAACCACAGAGTGACCTATGAATCATTCTGGCATAAAAATGAGCCAAAGCCAGAAAAAAAGAAACAAGAAAAATTCAAATTGCAGAATTGCTAATCCAGATAAAAACTGCCACATTACTTTTACATTAACTTTAAGCCTTTCAGAGATTTGGCCAGTGCTGATGCTATCTGTGTAAGCTTTCGGGAATTAATTTTTTTCTTTTTTGGGCCAGCATCTGAGATCAGATGTGTGGCAGTTGAACAGGACCTGGGTGTTTGCCTGAACGTACTGCTGCTGGAAGTTAAGGCATGCAAGATGAAAATTCAGCCTCATAGGGTGGTTCCCTCAACAGGAGTTCATCTATGAATAAATAAATGATATATAGCATCATCATTATATATATATATATATATATATATATATATATATATATATATATATATATATATATATATATATAGACCCTTCGGTCAATGAAGGAAAAACTCACAATGTTCACAGAAATAACTTTAATCTGACAAAAGTAATAATTAAAAAAAAATCTATGAATGTTAACCAATGAAAGTCAGACATAGCTTTTCAACCATGCTTCAACAGAATTATAAAAAAAAAATAAACTCATGGAACAGGCCTGGACAAAAATGATGGTACCCCTAGAAAATCATGTGACCAAAGGGACATGTTAAATCCAGGTGTGTCCACTAATTAGCATCACAAGTCTTGTAATCAGTCAGTGGGCCTATATATAGGGCTCCAGGTAGTCACTGTGTTGTTTAGTCACATGGCATGTACCACACTCAACATGGACGAGAGGAAGCGAAGGAAAGAGTTGTCTCAGGAGATTCGAAAGAAAATTATAGACAAGCATGTTACAGGTAAAGGCTATAAGACCATTTCCAAGCAGCTAGATGTTCCTGTGACTACAGTTGCACATATTATTCAGAAATTTAAGATCCATGGGACTGTAGCCAACCTCCCTGGACGTGGCCGCATGAGGAAAATTCATGACAAATCAAAGAGATGGATAATCCGAATGGTAACAAAAGAGCCCAGAAAGACTTCTAAAGAGATCCAAGGTGAACTTCATGCTCAAGGAACATCAGTGTCAGATCGCACCATCCATTGTTTTTGAGCCAAAGTGGACTACATGGGAGATGACCAAGGAGGACACCATTGTTGAAAACAAATCATAAGGAAGCCATGTTGACAAGCCGCAAAGCTTCTGGGAGAATGTCCTATGGACAGATGAGACAAAAATGGAACTTTTTGCCAAGGCACATCAGCTCTATGTTCACAGATGGAAAAATGAAGCATATCAAGAAAAGAACACTGTCCCTACTGTGAAACATGGACGAGGCTCTGTTGTGTTCTGGGGCTGCTTTGCTGCATCTGGCACAGGGTGTCTTGAATCTGTGCAGGGTACAATGAAATCTAAAGACTATCAAGTGATTCTAGAGAGAAATGTGCTGACCAGTGTCAGAAAGCTGGGTCTCAGTCGCAGGTCATGGGTCTTGCAACAGGACAATGACCCAAAACACACAGCTAAAAACTCCCAAGAATGGGTAAGAAGAAAACATTGGACTATTCTAAAGGGGCCAAAATACCTGCAGAGAGGTGCAGAAGTCTCATTGACCGTTACAGGAATCGTTTGATTGCAGTGATTGCCTCAAAAGGTTGTGCAACAAACTATTAAGTTAGGGGTACCATCATTTTTGTCCAGACCTATTCCATGAATTCATTTTTGTTTATAATTCCGTTGAAGCATGGTTGAAAAGCAATGTCTGACTTTCATTGGTTAACATTCATAGAATTCTTATTTATTATTACTTTTGTCAGATTAAAGTTATTTCTGTGACCATTGTGAGTTTTTCTTTCATTGACCGAAGGGTACAACAATTTTGTCCACACTTGTAGGTACCACTTACTACTTCGCTATTTGGTTTAATACCCTGGTGTTTGCATGCTAAATGTGTCTCACACCCTATGGTTTTTACAGGTTGTACATGAATGTAGTCCTGGATGTATTCATTCTGACAGAAAATGTTTATTTTTAGATTCTGTTATTGATCTATTCTGTTGGTCGCAATCCCGAAAATACAGTATGCGCTAAAATATACAGTACTGATATACTATTAGTAATATAAACTACTTTTATATAAAGTACTAAAATATACATTACTGAAATGAAAAGATGAACAATATTACGTTGTCATCTGTGAGTTTATTTCTCCTGAAAGAAACTAACATATTGTACACACTACAGTATTAGTGTTGATTTACCACGGTATCCATAATGTAAATGTTTGAAGTGTGTGTGCACCACCTCGCTGTAGACAGTGTTTATAGCGTTCATGCTAATTCTCAACCTGGATTCACGAAACAAAGGTTGTTGCATGAATATTGCAAGCACATGTTCTTGGAAGATCTTCACAGTTGAACACACTCTCCTTTATCATTCTCCACAAGTAGGCATCAGGTGCTGTAGGATCAAGTGAATGGGCCGGGTATGGAAAGGAATTGTTCTGCCACCTTTTTCAAACTTGGTCCCTATTTATGACCACTTCCGCATGAGTGAAAATAATACTCAACCATGAATACGTTTTCCTTCATCAAGAGACCCATTTCCAACAACAAATGCACAGCTTGTACAACTTCCTTTTCACTACTGAATGGAAGGGAAAATGTGAAATATGCCCCATTGACAAACACACATGCGTTTCCGAGATGCATATGTTTCAATACTGTATATTTTGATGCATACTGTACGTTCTTTTCAAAAATGGCCCTGACTTGCTGATCCAGGTCCGAGTATAGCCTTCCCCCCTACAGTAATATCCTTTTGATTTTGATCAATTATTATTATTATTTATTCATTCATCAGTTGTGTGCCATTCTCTGGATTCTCTGAACAAGCAATGTCTTTACTAATGCTACTTAGCATGACAGCTCACTTACTGTTTAGATCCTGAAGCAGTACCTCCACTCCACCTCCACAACTACTGAATCTGAGAATCTGAAACATCACGTTCCTTGGATTCCCATTTGGGCATTCTTGATTTCTTTGATGTCCTTTTATGGGGATTGATTTCTGTAAAATCAATGCACTTTATCATTCCCTTCAACAATGCTTTGAATCCATCATCATGCAATTCACAAATTTCTGAAGTTAATGAACAGGTCATGAACCTGATGTTAACTTTTCTTAAAATGTTCTAAAGTCCATTACTTGCATAATGTTGAGTCCTATACACATATTTAATTTATGTATTTGGAATTTGGAAAGGGACATGAACTGTTTTTGTCTGATCAATTAAATTTTGTCAATAAAAAAAAGGTAATCACCTAGTTTAACCATTTATCAAGAATAATTCTAACGATTGACAAATTAATCATTTGCTTATGTGTGTAGTGCAGCAGCTGGTATGATTATGAACATGCATTATTCGCTGTAGCTGCAGCATCTCTGGGGTTCATTAAGTTTAAACACACACTAAATGAAAGGTTTTTGCAAGTCTTTAAAGAAGTCTTTTAACGCTCAGACCTCGGCTACTGATTACTCTACTGCATTCTGTGCCGGAGGATCCTCAAGCACAGGATGCGATCGATTTTGGATAGATCTATTTCACTGGATTAGCGATAGTTAATACTGTCTGTAACCCAGACATGTCCTAGTACAGATAACAGAAAGAGAGGGATCGTGGGTAAAGTAAATCCACAGAAGTCTTGTTGTGGAAAGACCTCAGTTAAAACAGCTGTGTTTTGGATGGATCAGATGTCAGTGTGTATATAAACATAATAAGAGAAATGTTATGTTTCTGATATACACTGTACATGAGAAACACGTCTTTTCCTTTTAGAACTGATGAGTCATGTATATACTTTTTTGGAGGTCAGTTGTTTACTTTCTCTCCGAGTGCTTCGGTTTCAAATTGCCTGTGATACGATGATGCATGTGGGTTTGGATGCAAATGTGCAAAAATACACAGTGAAATGGACACAGACAGGCCAACAATAATACAGGAGAAAATAATACACAAACAGGAAATAGTGATGAAAAAGTAGTGAAAAAAATATCTAGCTCTATTTGGAGCTTTCGCATTTTCGGTTCATGTGGATACTTCCACCATAAACCCACCATTTCCCCAAAACAGAATTTCATTAGGATTCTGTAGATTGGTGAGTAAAAGTGCCCTGTGCTCATCTCAGTACCTACTCTTATTCACAATCTGCTCATACCAAACAACTACTTACTGATTCTTTGATGATTTATAATCTCATTTTTACTCAGGACAGGACAGAATCCATTTTGAACTCAATATGTCTTTTTCATGTAGTCTCAGGGTGTTTTTTCATCACCACCCCTGGCTTGCTTATTAGGCATTAATGACTCCCACTCATTAGGGACTCCATAGTTAATGCAAATTGGAAAGTTCACTTTCTGGTACTGCTAAGCAGACATAATTTGGCTCTTAATCAGAACCACTGATTTTTTGTATCTTCTCAGAAAGTAAAAAAAAAAACAAGCAAAACATCATGGATATTTTGGAATCTAGTGTCTGGTTACACAATACATTCACTTTGCTTATTTCTTACTACTTATGGATTACATAGTATAACTGTCCAATATTGTGGACTGTCCATTTTTTTTCCTTTAAAAAACTTCGACACAGCTGACTGACCAACCGCTCCATTGAGATTTATTCTTTCAAGAATTGTGGACATTATTGTGTTTGTTGTCATGGCACCCATTTTCAATGACAGTAATGCAATATAGATGTATAAAATGTAACTATTTATAAAATCAGCCAAAAATCAGATAAACAGGACATGATGTGTCCTTGGGAATTTGATATATTTTAATAAAAATCCTGGGAAAAGGTCCTGGGAAAACTGGGAGAGGTACTGTAGGCACACCATCTATTAGTAGGATCACATACAGTAGACCTTAATCCTATCTCAGAGAATATCCCAGAGGGCATAAGGCAGGGTACAATCAAAAGGCACAAGCACACAGACTTCAAATCACTCACAGCAAATCACACACAGTACTGACAATCTGGAGCCACCATTTAGCCAAAACCACATGTCGTTTGACTTTAACAAGAAACCAAAGCACCCTGAGAAAAGACACCAAGAACATGCAACCTCCGTGGATACAGACCGTAGATGAGATTTCACCCCATCTCTGAAGGTCTGAGGCAAAAAGCCACTGTACTGTCACAATATTTATAGAATAACTCAAAACATTTTCATATAATTTGGAATTTTTAAATATATTCAAAATAATATATTTAACATAATAGCGAAAACATAAACATAAACTGAGAATTATTTATTATTATCATTTATTATTATTATTATTATTATTATTATTATTATTTTTTTTTTTTTTACAATTTTATGCACAAAATGAGCTCATTTCAAATGTTATGCCTGCTACAGTTTTCAAAAAGGTTGGGACGGGGCCATGTTTGCCAGGATGTAGCATCCCCTCTTCTTTTCAGAATCGTTTGAAGATGTCTGGGCATTGAGGTTATGAGTTTCTGGAGTTTTTGTGTAAAAAAATAAAAAATAAAAAAATAGTGAAATTTGGTCCCATTCTTGCCTGATATAGGCTTCGGCTGCTAAATAGTTTGTGGTCATCTTTGATGAATTTTTTGTTTAATAATGCACCAGATGTTCTTTATATTTGAAAAATCTGGATTGTAGGCAGACCAATTCAGCACCCGGACTCTTCTAATTCAAGCCATGCTGTTGTAATAGCTGCAGTATGTGGTTTTGCATTGCCCTGATGAAATAGACATTGTCTAAAACCTTTTATACCTTTCAGCATTCATAGTGCCTTCCCAAACATGAAAGCTGCCCATACCATATGTACCCCATACCATCAGAGATGCTGGCTTTTAAACTGAACACTGATAACACATTGGATGGTCTCCTTCCTCTTTAGCCCAGAGGACAAGGCGTCCATCATTTCCAACAAGAATGTCAAATTTGGACATGTCTGACCACAGAACACTTTTCCACTTTGAAACAGTCCATTTTAAATGAGCCTTGGTCCACAGGACACAGAGGGACTTTTGGATCATGTTCACATATGGATTCCTTTATGCATGATAGAGCTTTAGTTTGCGTCTGCAGATGGAACAGTGGACTATTTTTACTGACAATGGCTTCTGGGAGTATTTCTTTGCCAATTTAGTGATGTCAATGACACAGTCATGATGATGAGTGATGCAGTGTCGTCTGAGGACCAAAGGACCACGGGCGTCCAAAAAAATGTTTTTGGCTTTGTGCCTTATGCACAGAGATTTCCCCAATTTCTCTGAATCTTTTGATGATGTTATACACTGTAGATGTACCAGCCCAGTGACAATTATTTTGAGCACTGTAACAGGCATCAAATTTGAAATGAGCTCATTTAGTGGATAAAAGTGTAAAATTTTTATTGTGAATAAAATATTGGCCCATGTGATTTGAATGTCTTTTAGTTTTCATTACATTTCCAACTTTTCCAGATTTTGAGTTGTATTTTTAGATGATTTAAACAAGGATTTTGTGAGGTAGTGAAAAAGAGAGAACTCCCTGCAATCCCTAAAAATAAATTTAGATTAGAAGATTGTCCTGCTAAATCTAAAAAATAACTTTATCAGCAAGGTGGTTTTATAGCACAAATATAATAATTTTCTATGACAACTGTAGTACCCAGTTTGGATATTGATTTATTATATTGCTTTAAAACAATGTTTAGGATTAAAACTTTCATTAAAGGATTTTATACATTTCACCTACTGCACTCTCCTGGCCATATAGCACAGAACTAACCGGTGAGACGTAATACCTAACTTGGTATTATGCATCAGATATTTCATAGGCATAAAAAAAGCCCAATAGAATTTTAATCAATGTTAAAAGCTCCTCTGTTTTATTGACTACAATGTAATACAGTATTTACACAGCAATGTTGTCTTCAGTTTACACACCAGCAGTAACAGCATGTCCTTTAAAATCTGTGCTCTTTATAAAATTTTAAATTCACTATTTAGACTATTCATTTCAGGAATGTCTGACCATTTTACAGCTCATTATATTTTCCACTTAAACAGTTCTAATTCTGTAATGATGACACAAAGAAGTGTTTCCTCACAAGTTTGATCCTAATATTGTGGGAATGTAGGTTGGGAACTTAGATTGGAGTGAAGTTTGTCAGAGTTATGTATGGCCCTGGAGTTTGGGGAAAAAATGTTACAGTCAAATAACTTATTTTAGTATGCTTGAAATATGCTTGAAACTTTGTGACATAAAGTATTCATAGGGGGATGGTAGCAGTTCTCGGAGCATTGTAGGTGATTTGTGCCGCTTCATAAAGCATCCAAAAATATGCTGAATTCCTACAATTTTCCATTATTCAATGATATAATGTTTTAAACCTGTCATGATTTCAACTCATGAAAATCATGACACCCACCAAGAGTGCAGTTGCACAAAAATATGGAGTATGAAGCGACGTGAGGCTCGGCTCTATACTGTTCACTAAACGCCTTTTGTTCACCTGACATGAAATCTTACAACATATGGATTAAAAATCTTCATAAGAATGTTATCTTTAGTTGATAAGAAATTGTGCAGTATTGTTAAGCACCACTCTTTCTTTCTCTTTCTTTCTTTCTTTCTTTCTTTCTTTCTTTCTTTCTTTCCTCCTTTCTTCTCCTTTTCTATCTTTCTTTCCTTTATTGTTTCCTTCCTTCCTTTTTGATGTAAAAAGTAATCTTTCTTTCTTTCTTTCTTTCCTTCCTTCCTGATGCAAATGAATCTCTCTCTCTTTCTCTCTCTCTCTCTCTCTCCCTCCATCCCTCATTTCTGGCCCCCTTTCCATTTATTTTGCAAATGCAATTGAAAGTATCCAACAGTAATCATTTGTTATCTTCACATCTTTTCTGGTCGCATGTGTTGTTGGACACGTCTAAACAGTATGTCAGAGCTGGGACTTTTCTCCTCTCAAACAAAAGATCCACTAAACCTGATATGTAAAAATGTTGCAATAAATGTCTGACATAAAACACGCCATTAACACACAACCCTTTTGCCGCGTGAATGGTTTGAGCTGCCACAGGCACTACATGCTCTCCTGCACTTTCTTTATGATGGATCATATGTCTGAACGGCTCTGCGAAATCAGGAGTGAGTGATGGAAAAAGATGATTTGCAGTGACAGCTGAGCCACTGGTAATTAGAGGAAGCAAAGATGCAGCTTTACAGGACAGATTTCAGAGTCTTTCGCTCCAGATTGTTGAGACTGTAGAAGCTATGTCAGTATGCACACTTGGCACTGATATGTATAGGAATGATTAGGACTTGTTTCCTGTCCATGAGGCAGTCAGTAAACGACTGACAGATGGAGTCAGGCACAAACAGTTTGGTTAAAAGAAGCTATTTTCAAACATTTTAACACATACATATCTATCTAGCATTTCATAGTTAGTGGAGACATGCAGAATGTGTGATAATTCTGAGAGATCATTTTTGATAGAATTATTTAATGTTGCTTCTCATAACAGCTTTCTTTCTTTCCTCATGACTGCCTTGTTTCTGGTTGTAAATGTGATTTAAAACCCAAGCCTGAGTGGTGGATTTCATTTGGCCTTGATCTTCCAATATGTTATGTGTGTCCACTGGCCATGGATTGAGTTCAGCACCAGATTACTTGTCACATGTCTGATGCATTCATCAATGACACCACAGTTTGCTCTGCTCTGTTCTTCTCTTTGGGTTTCGCAACCCTCTCTGTGGTTAATTTCCTTGGTGTTTGTATAACTTAAAGGCTCTATCGACCTCTAGAGCAGTGCTTGCATTGGACAGTGGTAGCTCAATCAGTTAACGCAGTGGGTTACTGAGCAGACTGTTGGTGGTTCAAGCCCTAGCTCCACTAATCTGCCATCATAGGCCCTTGTATAAGGCTGTTAACCATGTCTGCTTCAGATATGCTGAACCAAGGCTGACCCTGCACTTTGACCTCAGCAAAAATGTGAGAATAATGAATTTCACTCTGCAGTAATGTATGTTATGGTACAGTCATGTGGGCCATATCAGCCATCCGTGTCCCTGATCAGCCATCCTGTCATTGAAATGTATTAATGACAAAAGAGTTTTTTTTTTTTTTTTTATTCCTGCCTCTGTCGGCCTTGTATGGGTCCATTTCGTTTGAAAACTTAAGATTCTTGAATTGTTAATGCAGATTAAATTTAGTGTTAAATTAGAAGTTGAAGTTTAAACTGCTACAAAGATTTGACTGCAAATTAGAATTAGAAATTCAATGAAACGGAAGCTAATTCTAATGCATTTGTGCAGTGTGTGTTACAGACAGGATTTTAGTGCATTCTAATTTTTAAGTGCTTCTTAGTCTTAAAAGCATGGGGGTCACTATAGTAAGAATTTTGCACCACAAACAGTGGTCAGACTTTTCTTAAAGGTACCTTACTAGGTTACTTTTCCTTTAACAAATATACACAACTCACAAACAGAACTACCCCAATGTGTGTCTGTTAACACCCCAGGTGAAATACTCCTCAGATAATGCATTTCTCATACCTCAAACTCCTTTTATTTCACTCATCCTCTGAATGCACCATTTCAGTGTCTATGTAAACAAGTTACTGTTTAGCCACAGTTTTGAAGAGAGCAGCAGAGCTGACCAACCAAGCCAGGAGGTGAGCCGTTCTTATCTTTTACCTATTCTTTCATCTGGTCCTGTTAGGGGTTGCCACAGCAGACCATTTGTCGCCATCTAATTCTGTCTACCACACTCACATCTGCAACACACCGATAAATATACACTGCCTGGTTTAACCTAGATGGGAAATCCTACAACTAGGTTAAAAACGCTTTGCCATATTATAAAAACTGGGAAGGACAGTGCTGAACCATCAACTTTCTGTGAGAAATGTAGTAAAATTAATGGAAATTGCTTAAACACTTGGTGAATTTGCATGATAAAAAAAAAAAAAAAACCTGAGCTATGTTTAATAGTGAGAGTAAGAGCATTTTAATACACATACAGGTGAAGAGAACTCATAGGATTGGCACTAAACAATAAGACATAAGAACTTGTTAGTAAGACTCATCAGAAAAAAGGCTTCAATTTATGATTGAATTATATGGCAGTGTTATGATCTTATGATTCCTTCATTTGCTCAGTTCTACGACAATAAACTGGAATCAGTTGGATGACTTGAATGTACCAAAGTACTGGGTCAAATTTGGTAAATCACATCTACGAACTTTCTCCCTGATGGCACGGCCATGTTCCATGACTCAAATTGTGAAAGGGGCATGAGACAGGAAACATGAGAAATCATTGTCACACATGAACTGGCAACCACACTGTGTGCCGTAATCAAAGCTAAAGGTGGTTGAATGAAATCTCAGAGTGTGAGACTTTGAGAAAATTTCATTCGCTTTAGAAACAGTCAGCAGTTATTTATTTATTTTTATTATTTTTATTTAAACGTCTTCAGTTGATTGCTCTATATTGAACAGATCAAGTGATGCAAGTGGGCTTGTAAAAAGCAGAACATTTTCTGCATGTCATATATGAAAGGAAATGTGTGTGTGTGTGTGTGTGTGTGTGTGTGTGTGTGTGTGTGTGTGTGTGTGTGTGTGCATGCTCATATTTTATGTATTTTCAACGACTTTGCTCTTCCCCGATAGATTAGGAGCTTAGTGGAGCAAATTTCAGTATGTCATTGACGGCTTAAAAGGAAAAACTGTAACAAATGTGAACACTACTTTAATACCATAGGCTCTGCAATGTTCTCTCAAACCGATACGTGTTTTAAATATTAGAAAATAAAATAGCATAAAAATAAAAATAAAAAACTTGGTTCTGCATTAAACCGTAGCAAAAGAGTTATGAATTTTTTGTTTGGCCTTAAACTACAGTGAATTATTTTTGCAGATAATATTTGTCGTGATGACAGACTTCCACAATACTGTATATACAGTATATGTTCCTGTAAGCAAACTGAACATTGCAAATATTGTTTGTAATTTTATAATAGCGTGAGTTTGGTTTACAGTGTTTTGATGTTCCATGATTTAGAGGTATACTCAGCTATTAGAAAAGTTATTAGTCATTTTGTTATAATGTTTATATTGTATATCAAATAGCAGCTACATAATTTGAGTCAGTTTACAGTCTGAGCAGACAGTGAATTAGACAGCTAATCCCAACTGGAATAATCCTTTGTCAGAATTGGTCAACGAAAGAATAATTCAATCCTGTTTGTGTAACTCATATACAACTTTAAATTAGTGCTTAAATCTTATGAAAAAGAGTACTGTGCAAAACTCTTGAGCCAGTCCTCATTTCATCATATTACAATAAATTAAAAGCTGTAGATTAAATTTAAGAAATGGGATCAAACGTTTTACTGTGGAAGGCTGCAACATGGGTAAAAGTACAATTGAAAAATTGTTAGTATATGTCACAACCTCAGCAGCAGCCTCATTTCCCCTCTCGTCTGTTCTAACCGCTCAGCATTCAGCGTCATCATTATACTAGCAAGTAATAACATAAGCCAGTTGTCTTCTAGAACAGTGCAGTGGACCAGTGTTGTGTTTATTGGTTTATTGGAATATTTATATTCAGTGTTGCGTGTGTGTGTGTTATACTTATGCAATATACATGTATAAGATAAATTATATTGTGTATATAAATTCTGCGAAAACAACATTAAAACACTTGCCACTTAAGACACACTGTCCCTCTTTTTCCAGGACTGTCCCATTAAAAAAAAAATGTCTGAGAACTTGTTTGTATTACCATAACCACCACAGAAAAAGTGTGAAAACTGAGAAGCAAAAAAAAAAAGAGAACCCAAAAATGTCTGTTAGGAAGCCTAGAGAACTATTCCTCAAGACTACTTTTAAAATACAAGAAAGCTCGGTTCTTTGGAAGCAGACTATGAAGAAATAGTGGTAACTTTTGTACAGTACTGCATGTCCCATTTTTTTGTGTTGTCAGTAGTACAAAGCTTGACCCATTGAGCCACCACTGATGACTAATAACTTGTAATAATTTTATTACTGTACAGTAGATAAGCTACTTAAAACTTGTTGCATGTAATTCTGTAAATTCGTTCATAACACTTTGAATAAATTATGTGGGAAGAAGAAGAGCCAATCTTGATTGGTTTTTGGCTAATTTATTCAGACAATGCCTTGGTCCAAAACTGCACCTTCATTATTATCATTACAGAACTGTTTGAGCTAGAATCCGATTAAAGTCCTTTTTAAAGACTTACTCACCCTGACCAAAGAAACAGGAGATTACTTTTGAGGATTTCCATATCTTCTTTGTGTAGCTTTGTGTCTTCCGGAGCTGAAGTTATCTCTGCCTGTCCTCCCATGCTTTCTTCTGCCATTATAATTGGTTATTTAAATAAGCAACAAGGGACAGTTGCACCTCCTTCAGTTTGTCATGACATCACTTATTCCTTCTCTCAGTGCTGACTTCAAGGGGAACCTTCACAATGTGAGAGCTATGACTTCATACCTTTGAGTAGAACACATGTAATGAACCAAAAACAACCAGTGGTTACAACATGAGCACAAAAGTCAGCCTTTACAGAAGCCATGTTGCCAGCATTTGAAGTGGGAGTCATTCTGGATATGGGCATCTGGATATTTCCTTAAGACTGGAAATAAATTCCTTGTCCAGCGTTTTTCTCTGCGTTGACTTTTGGATCTCGACCCACGCTGAGCCGGTGAATGAGGCGGCAAAATGAAAGCAGTGGACTGGAGTGTGGAACGGAGTCACAGGTGATCATCACTTGGCTTGAGGTGTGGGCGTGACCTGGTGTACCGTGACATTTCTGGTCTGCTGTTTAAGGGATTTTTTTTTCCATACAGTTTTTGTTGGTGTGGTGGTTTTGATTAAGAAAAAAATCACTTCTGAGTTAGGATTCAGAATGTGGCATGTGCCGTATAAATGATAGTGCCCCTCTGATCATATTGGGTCATATAAAGAATGATAGGCAGCAGAAAATTTACTTTTTTAAGCATTTATCTGTTTTGTTTTTCTAAACTAACCCTTATATACCACTATTTACATTACATATAGTTATTTACATTACCATTTTGTTATTTTTTTTACTGTTTCTTATTCACCTGATAAGTATGAGCTCAATCAATGCCTTCAAGCAGAGAAAGGTTTTCCAAACAAATCATCTTGGGTTACTTTGTTTTAACCGTGACCCTGAAAAAGTGGGAAAGAGATAACGTGCGTGAAAACGATATGGGAAGCATGGTTGTGAAACATGTGTGACAAATTGTGGCTTATATAACTTCGGTCAGGTGACGTCATCTGAAGAGGTGCACCTGCAGGTTATAAATAGGAGTGAACCGGAAACATCCTCAGGTCAATTTTTGTCTGAGAGGATATCCAGCCATGCCAGCAGTGTGGCATTGGAGCACAGCATCTTGTGCCAGCTTTTTCAGGGAACATGATTACATCAAAGTAACCCGAGATGTTCCCTTTCAAAAGCTACACTTGATGCTGCGTGAATACCAACGCCGCCGCACTGCAAGTGTCTGGACCCCCAGATTGTGTCGCGTGTGCGCACAATAGCCAAAGAGGTCTTGGACATAACTTTGGGATGCTGACTCGAGGACCCGTGAGCCTGGAGTAGCATGGCCATCCAAATTATAAAATCTGACAAATGTGTGCGGAGAGGACCAAGGGGACAGCTCTTGCCAGAGCAATTGATGAGGCAATCCCCCTGGTCGAGCCCTGATTCCTAGAGGCGAAGTGTGACCACACGCCTCGTAGGCTAGGCTAATAGCATCTCCCAATCAATGTGACAGCATCTGTCTAGTGGTGACCGCGGCCTCCATAGCAAAGGAAAAGCTGCTCTGACATACGCCACTGGCTAGTGTGGTGGATGTAAATCTGAAGAGCACGTACTGGACACAGTAAGTGAAGTCTTTCGTGCTCCAGAGCTGTAAAAGGTGGAGGACAGAAGGCTTCGAGAACAAATGAGTGCATGGTTGAGAATGGAACTTTCAGAAGATAGTTCTGGTGAGGATGCAGAATAGCTTTGACTAGCCCAGGGGCAAAGTTTAGGCAGGATGGGGAGACTGACAAAGTCTACAGACCTCCAATTCTCTTCAAAGAAGTAATGGCCATAAGAAAAACCATCTTAAGTGTCAGAAGCCTGACAGGCACTGACTCTAGTGGTTGAAAGGGGTGTCAATCAGACCTTTGAGCACAATAGCTAAGTCCCACGAAGGGACAGGCGCTCTAGTGGGCAACCTCAACCGTTTAGCTCCACGAATAAAATGGGCAACTAAAGGGTGCTTTCTCACAGAAACATTGGTCAGAACATGACAAGCCAAAATAGCGGCTACATACATTCTGAGAGTACTAGGGCATGAGCCCAAGGACAACTTTTCTTGCAGAAACTCCAGCACTGAAACAATTCGGCAGTGGACTGGGTCTACATGTTTTGCCATGCACCAACTTTCAAATAGACTCCATTTTTGGGCATAAGTTCTTCTAGTGGAGGGAGCCCTAGCATTTAGAATAGCATTTCTTAGTTGGTCCCCTTCAGTTTCCAGAGCTTGGGCCGGGGATGAAATATTGTTCCCTGCCCCTCAGACAGAAGATCTCTCCTCACTGGAATCACCCACGGTGAGCCATCGAGGAGAGATATTAGATCCGAGAACCACACTCTGGTTGGCCAATGGGGCGCTATCAATAAGAGATGCACACCCTGTTGACGGACCCTTGCCAGGACTCCCGGGAGCAGAGCTACTAGAGGAAATGCATAATGCTCCCAGGGGAGCTGGAAAAGTCAGAGAGTAGTAAAAGGGACATTGTGCTGTTTTTTGCAAGGCAAAGAGGTCCACCTCTGCTACATAAAATCTTTTCCAGATTTGACTGACTACTTCGGGGTGGAGTTTCCATTCCCCATGTGTCACAGCTTGTCTGGATAGCAAGTCTGCTCCCACATGCATATGTCCGGGAATGTAAATAGCCCTGAGGAACAGGAACTTGTCCTGTGCCCAAAGCAGAACCTGTTGCGTTAGCTTGTTCAAGCAGTGCGAGTGCAGTTCGTCCTAGCGATTTATGTATGAGACTACCGTAGTATTGTCCACCCGCACTAGGACATGGTAGCCTCTCAACTGCTGGAGGAAGTGTTTCAGGGCCAGAAATAGAGCCATCATTCTGAGGCAATTGATGTGCCACGCGAGAAGATGACCTCCACCCCAGCCCACGAGGGAAGCGTCTGTCGTTAGCATCTTGCAACAACAAGATGGACCTAAAGTGGGACCCAAAGTCAGAAACCAGGGTCTGAACCACATAGAAAGAGTTTGAAGCCCCTGGCGCGTAACCCTTATTTGCCTCTAGGGATTGGCCTTTGAGTGAAATCCCCTGGCTCTTAGCCACAACTGAAACGCTCCCATGTGCAGAAGGCCCAAAGGTATTACCATGGACGAGCTGCCATGAGACCTAAAAGTTTAGTTAGATCTCTAAAAGTGATGAACAGTCACTTTCTGGCCTAGCTTGATTTCCTTCAGGGTGGTTGTTGTCCTCTGAACAGGAAACAGAAACCTTCTTGTCGCATCAAGTCTCAATCCTAAAGAATGTAGATGAGCTAGGATGACATCCCGATGTCGAAGCGTTAGCTCCTGAGACTGAGCCAGAATCAGTTGGTCGTCTATGTAATTAAAAATATGGATGCCCTGGACACGTAAAGGAGCCAGAACTGCATCCATGCATTTTGTACATGTATGGGGTGACGGAGCTAGGCCAAATGGAAGGACCCGATACTGGTAAGCTTCACCCCCAAAGCGAACCTCAGGAACTTCCTGTGTTGTGGCAATATTTCTATATGAAAATATGTGTCCTTCAGGTCAATTGTCACAAACTAGTCCTCTAGTTGGATTTGAGAAACAATCATTTTGATAGTCAACATTTTGAACCTGTATTTCCTGAGATAGCGGATCAACCCGTGAAGATCTAAAATTGGACACAGCCCCCCGTCTTTCTTGGGAACCAAGAAATATCGACTGTAGTAGCCTGACTCTCTGTCTGGGAGGGGAATATGTTCTATGGCCCATTTTCCCAGCAAAGTCTGTAATTCCTGAATCAACAGATTTGCTCGTTCCGGTTTCACAGAAGTGGAGACCACGCCATTGAAACGCGGAGGACGATGTGCAAATTGAATCCTGTAGCCTCTCTCTACAGTCCTTTGTACCCAAGGAGATATGCCTGACAGTAATTTCCACGCTGCCAGTTTCTACACTTCTTTTTCTTTTGTTTGTATATTTGCTTGCATACACACAGGCAAACACAATGCGGTCCTTGAAGACAAAAAGGTTATATAAGCCAAGAATTTGGCGTGTTTGATACACACATGCTTCACATCCGGCTGAATAAAGAGATAGCGTTCCCATAGCATTTTCATGCAGCATCAAGTGTAACTTTTGACAGGGAACATACTTAACAGTTCTCATATAAGGATCATATGAGCACCTACTGACAATGTAATTAGAAGAAAGATTCATGTCCTCATATAAGAACACTATATGTATTAAATACTTTACTAACTACTCTAATTTCTGTTTTTTACAATACAGGCGTGGAGCTTTAAATCTTTAAATCCAGATGTCACAAAATGCTTTGCATTTCGGTGGCACTTCATTGACCATTACAAAAAGAAAAAGGAAGAAACATACTTGTATGTAAATACATACTGTAGGTGGCACAAGATTAAAATTTTTAATGACAGTAAGGTCTTGTGTAAATTTGCTTCTTGTTCATCTGTATAGTATGAAAAGAGGCAAGCTGAAGTTTGAATGTTTGTTTGTTTGTTATTTTCTTTAGGCACCTCAAAACTTACTTTTCTGAAACAACAACAACAATATATGACAATAGTTATTACAACAAAACATTTTGCTATTAAAAACAAAAGGGCTGTTATTTCTTTTTTTTTCTTCTTTCTTTCTTTCTTTCTTTTTTTTTCACCAGGGTGCAACTCCAAGGTAAATGTTAAGTGATTACATTTTCAAAATCTAAGTCTATATAGATTTTGTGTGCGTTGATTTTATTTAAGCCTCCATTGCAGACACATCCATAACATCATCACCGTCAGTGTCAGCAATGGCTCGCATTATGTACAAAAGCCTAATAAATATGAATGAAGTGGATTCCATTCTTGCATTACGTTTTCAAAATGCCTTGGAGACCAAGTTAGTCAACTGAACAGTGACAAATTCACACAAAAACAAATTACATGAAAGCATGGATGGCAGAAATAGATGGCTAGCAGCTACAGCTCTTGAATATAAACACATGGATGTTTAATGCCTAATATAGTAATTATATATGTGTATGCATAACAGTTTTGTGCCTATGAGGCTTTCCCTTAATTGTTTCATAATATTAGTGCTGATTTACTGAGTAGTTCAATTTATTACCTCTCACATTCAATCATCAAAACCAGGCATCACTGGTCTGCTTTTTCTCTCTTGTGTGTCTTTCATGCTCTACATCTTTTCCTCTTTGTGAAACTTTTTGTTTTCCTTGTCAGTATTTTGTCATGATTGCCTGAAGGCTGTCCACAATCGACCACCACTTGAGAAAGCCTTGCTTCCGGCTCTATGACAAAATACAGAGCTGTTCGTGTGCCACACGTCATTAACTGCCCTAATACTTTAGTGCACTGATGTATGGAACAATTCAGTCTCTGAAACTGGCTCCTGGCAAAATTGCCTTTCAAACTCACAAGGTTTCACTGCTGCATTAAAATTTGTCTCTGATACACACTCTTTCAAGGTTTTTTTCTCCTCTCATCACAGCTGTTTATTTCTTAATTTTATTTAATGTATTTTTTATTTAGTTAAGGATGCAATGTAATGCAACCTAAAATCAATCAATTAATTTTTTTTTTCCTGTTGGAGACTGACAGTCAGTAGAAGCTGGTGTCTCTGGCAGTTTGAGCTGCACAGAAGATTTTCACTGTTCAGAATGCTGTCTGTTTTAATGGTATTTATATGAACAGTGCTTCCCGAGGGTGTGATTTGACAGGAATTAAATTTGAGTTAAATTTATTACAGAAATGAATTATACCTGATGGGCAGTGGGTGGCAGGCAGGCATAAAATAAGCATATTAAAAATAAAATAAGAATAATTAATAAGTAATAACGGCAAAAAAAGTAAATATTACCACAGATAGCAGTAGCACAGGCAACAAGATGTACACTCTGGCATGAACTTAATCATACTATGATTGAATGGCTCTATAGGAAGAAAGAGGTCTTAAAGTCTTAAAAGCAGCGGGAGCAGAGCAAGAGTATTTTTCTAACAGTTTATTACCCCTGGTTGGGCAGGTAACATAATGATAATATTTCTTTAGGCTTTGTTCCAAGTTCCTGGCTAAAATTACCCTGAATTAATAGATGAGAATCTGGATAAATTTACTCAAGCCTAATTAAAGTGTAAGGTCATAGTCATGAATGAACTGGAGACTATAGCAATCACATACCCAGGTTTGGGGAAAAAATCTGATGCTCTTACTCCTGTAACATTGGGGAAAAAAATCCTGTTAAGTGGAAATGTCTTGAGTATTTGATATTTTGATATTGATATGTATTATATGTGTACATTACTAGCGTAAGTACCCATTGTTGAAGGGAAACTAGTTTGTGGAAATAGTTAAATGGTTAAAGCTAAACATACCCTGATCAGCTTTAATGTAATCAGTGATATTATTATTTCAGGTTGAAGTCCACGTACAGTACATGTTTGTCTGTCTTTGCAGTAACACATGTATAGCAGAACTCTGTATGGCAGAACCATCTGTCTAAATTTTAATTGCATGAAATAAAATTCCATAAGCTTGAGTGTCTTAACCTAAGTAAGTAATACAAATACACTCCCTGTTCGGTAATCGGAGGGTGAATCACAGGTAAGAAATGGAAAAGGTAAATCAGATAAAGATGAAGTTTTGTCTTAAAATGACTCCAGCATGTTAAAATTCACTTATACCACTTCAGCACGGTTATTTCAGCAAAAGTGAAAATATGAACTAATCCCAGTAAAAATATTCAGTTTAGCTTTTCGAATGAATATCTATTGGTGCAGGTGTTTGTTTACATTGAGCAAGTAGCTTATTAGTAGGTTATTTTAAAGTAAATTTTTAAATCCACCACATAACTGTTCATAACATCGCTTTTACTGAGCATTTTGATTTCACTGATAGTGCAGGTTAAACTTCAAGTAGATATCCAAGTATTGCAAAAGTTTCATTAAATTCTGTTTAGCGGTCAATTTAAATCATGCCCAGTTTGAAACATGCACCGTATGCTGTCTCATTTGTAATATGGCACAAAACTGCTAATAACTTAATTTCTACTAAACATTTTGATTTAATTCATGGCACAGGTTTAACTTCAGGAAAATACCAAAACATTCATTAAATTCTGTCTAGCCAGTTTTGCTTGATGCTGTCTCAAATTCTGACTAGACAGACAGGCAGACAGACTGGTTTCGGCTTCTCCAATGTATAATAGGTAAAGATATACTTGATATCTTAGAAATTAGATCTGACCAGTGTACAGACAAAACCTTTTTTTAAAAAAGAAAAATCTACAGTATATTGTATAATATTATATTAATATATATTTTTCCTCTCTTTGAAAGTGCTTTATTTAACAGTAATCACTTTAAAGCTTAATAGTTTTTAAATGAACAAAACAACATATTTCCATATCAGTTCCAACAACTTCCATATCAGTTCCGGTAAAAAAAAAAAAAAAAAATATATATATATATATATATTTGGGATAGGGCCACTTTGCAATAAATCCAAATAAAGGTCAGCATAACGGAAAAGACCCACATAATGGATTAATAATGCAATTGCATTACTACTACTACTACTACTAATAATAATAATAATTATTATTATTATTATTATTATTATTATTATTGTTTATTTTATATTACATTCTTTATATTTTATATCAAGATATGCTTTCCCTTCTGGTAGTAGTACCTGTAACTTCCACATAAACTCCCCCCCCCCCCCTTTTTTTTGTTTTGTTTTGTTTCATGTTGGGTAAATTAAAACTGCATAAAAAAATCTTACATATCATTCACACATCTATTGTATTAGCTGTGTACTGAGTATTTAAAGAGCCTCATTGCTGAATAAAAAGTTTTTTAACGTCACAAACTATTCCACCAAATCACCAAAGTCCATCTTCTTAACAAGCTCAGTGACAACATGTTAAGCTCCAAGCTTATTTTCCTCGCATTTTAAAGAACTAGCACTTTTCTAGTTCCTATTACAATTATTTAGGACCCAAATATTTGCTCTTTAGTTACAAATTCAGACTTGCGCACTAGTAATTTGCACTGGCTCTTTGTCTGCTAAATACATTTATAGGTGTTTGTTTAACTGTAACTACCTGTAATAGCCATTCGGTGTAAACTTTATGATTTGTTTTTATTCCTTACTTACCACACACACACACACACACACACACACACAGAGAAAGAGTGAAAGAGAGAGAGAGAGAGAGAGAATAAATGTTGTTAGGATCTGCACACATCAATTGTTTTCTTTTGCATTATTCGAGTTTGTTGATCTACAGTAAAATCATTTGATAATATTAATTAAAATAAATTTTCACTGCCAATATTAATTGTAATTATTTTAATAATTTTTGAATAGGTTCAATAGTGTATACTCATGTTGGTCTATTTTACACATTTTGATATTCCCTGAAAAATAAATTTACAAGGTGAAAATCAGGCACGACTGCTATTTGTATGAAAGTCGACGAACTATGTTCATACAATACGAGTTACCACATACAGTAAAACATTTCATTTCAACAGTGTCTCTAATAGACAATGCAAGAATGTGCTTTATTTTGCCAGGGTCTATGCAAGGTGTAGTTAACAACACTTTGCACTCATTTTTATGAACTGTGTGAATAACGGCCTTGGTACAGTATATCATCGGTTATCCTTACTTATTTGGAAATGCCTGACAGAATAAAGGAAGGTAGAGAAGAAGCTGTGGGAATAACTGAGCTGATGAATGTGCATAGCAGACTTGTTCATCACTCTCACACAGAAAAGAGGAAAGTGATCCCACATTTACCATCTTACTCTGATGATTAAACTCTAGCAGCTGACGTTTTGGAGAAACGTTCCTCTAAAGCAAAACTATAGACCAGTGTGCATTGAGTTTACCTTTATTATTTACATTGAGAAGTTTTTTTTTTTTTTTTTTTTTTTCAGTGGAATTATCTGATTTTGGGATAACTCTTGAGTCTGCATCAGCAAAATTTGGAGCAAGAATTACTTCATTAGAGCATCAAGCCACTTTTTATTTTTCTTCAATGTCGGTGGTTCCTAGACAATATGACAGAAAACCACCGTATTATTGGTTTATTCTGAATAATGGATAATCACTTGCGTTAGGAGTCTTTACAGAGTTTGCATATTCAGAAATGCTGTGCAAAGCAGATGAAATATCACTTATAAATAGTCAAAAAAGTATTTATTTATGCATATAATTCCTCTTAGTACAGTATAGGACAAACATACTTTAGTGCTCCATCTTTGCTTTTTGATTTGTGGTTTTATAAGAGTCTTATAAGAGTTTTATAAGAGGTTTGATTTGTGGTTTTACAAGAGTCCTTGTGTTTTTATTTTATTTTAGTTTGTTTTTGTTTTTTATCGTCTTGATATTGATCTGTTTGTCATGCTTTTGATTTGCTATTGTGGATGTCATGTGTTTACATTTGCTGGTGCGTAGTGTTTTTCATTCACATTGTATTTTTTTCATTTGACAGTTTTTGTTTTATACTTGTTTTAGATTTGCAGTTATGTTTTTGATTTAATCTTCTTTTTTTTCCTTTGCTGGTGTGTGGTGGTTTTGCTATGGGATTTACTGATTTGCCATTCTTTATATTTAAATAGGATTTTACACTTCTTATTTTAAAGTGAACTTCCAACTAAAGTGATTATTTGTACAAATTATTAACAAATTTTCATGTGTTTTATCCCTCCCTCCCTCCCTATCCATCTATCCATCCATTTTTTTTCTTTTACTTATCGAAGTCCTGATCAGACGATCAGCAGTTTAAGTAAATATTCCCATACCTCCCTCTTCTTTGCCACATCCTCCATCTCTGGCATGGGAATACCTAGGCATATCCAGGCCATATGACAGACATAATCTCCGTATCTATGTTCTGCCTCAGGGTCTTGTACCCGTTTGACATGCCTGAAACACATCTCCAGGGAGGCATATTGTACATGGGGCAGCCTAGACATGTGCCCAAACCAAGTGGCTTCTTTCGACACAGAGAAGCAGAAACTCTATTTTGAGTTGATGGCTAAGGCCAACCCTGTCTGTGTGGATTCTCAGTCATGCAGGTGAGGTTATTTGGGAGTTCAGTCATGTCAACTGGACTTATTTCTCATTAGTTAGAAACTTCTCCTTCTCACTACTCATCCAAGTAGCTTCTTCAGTCTGATCCTGTAGAAGCTACTTGGATGAATAGTGAAATGTTTCTATCTTACAAGAGAAAAGGGCAATCCTGGGCAATCCAGAGCACTGTGGGAGCAATTCTGATCTGACCTCAGACAAAAACCATGACTAAAGGCTCTGTTGCATTCAGATGAAGACCATGAGGTTCCATTTATGTTTTCAATGTGTCTAACATGTTGTCATTCATTTCCTGTCACATGCATGACCACACCCACACTATGTCTCATGAGAAATAAAAACATTATTACTGTATTTAATCGGATCACACCACACTCTTATCGGGCACTCATCATGCACTTACTACATTGTCGCTGCTTCTGGTG
This sequence comes from Clarias magur, assembly GCA_013621035.1. Classification (NCBI taxonomy): domain Eukaryota; kingdom Metazoa; phylum Chordata; class Actinopteri; order Siluriformes; family Clariidae; genus Clarias; species Clarias magur. The sequence continues at coordinate 165,789 of QNUK01000717.1, forward strand.
GGTTGGTGTGGTTACTGCAACAGACGCAGTGCATTTTTTTTTGTTGTTCTTTTAGTGTGCAGTCAATTTTTCCTGTCAGTGCCATTTTTGTAGTCCATCAGTGAAGTCCCTAAGAGGTGTTAGTAACAATTGTTAAGCGGTTAATGATGTAACTATGTCCATATTCATTTCTTCCTGCTCCTTACTGCTTGAACAAGACTATGTCCTTTTATCCACCAAACACTATAGAGTGGGTGGGAAACTCCCATAAGCTCTAATTGGTGATTTTTGAAGCAGGTAACTCTTGATGAACTTCTTCCCTTTTTTTCTCCTTGCTTTCCTTTTAAGGTCTTCATGAGAGGCAGTTTCATCATGGTGCTTGATGGGTTTTGCGAATGCACTTGCCAATACTGTTCTTGCAAGGGTCTGGTATAGCTCAGCGGTTCGGAAGGTCCCAGGTTCAAATCCAACGACTGCCAAGTTGTCCCTGTTGGACACCTTGAGCAAGGCCCCCTAACTGCTGAAATGTATAATGAAATCCAAATGTAAGTCGCTCTGGATAAGGACCTTTTTTTTTTTTGTCTTAAAATAACAACTTTTGACTGGTGTGTCCAAACTTTTGACTTGTGCTTTCTTTTAGTTAGCTTGTTTCATGATTGCGGTTCTGTAGTTGGCTGTTGGTAGGTTTTGACCTATGCCTGATTCTTTTTGAAAAATGATAAGATCTAATATGAAATCTACCAAAATGTTTTTTTTTTTTTTTTTTTAGAAATGATTCGCTAATGGGATTACTATATTTTCTTTGAAAACAATATATATTAAAGCTTTTTTTGGCAATAGGAATAATTACAAATTGATATGTGGTATATAATGCACAAAGCTCATTAGACTGCAGTTTCAATAAAATGTTGGAAGGAAATCTATAGATTTATTTATGACGTTTCAAAACTTCAAAAGCGTTTGAAGGCTAAACATTGTTGTTCTCATTACCTTCCTCAGATCAGGTTGCCATAGAAACTGAATTGCCTAGGTATCCTATTGATCCAATATTATAATATCACTAAGCTTAAATTGGCTCCCAGTTTCCAGAATTCCACATCATTGAGATTGTATCCCTCAACTGTCTGATAGTTTACACTGCCACCAGCAACGATGTGCCTGTATTGCATGTGCCAAATATTGGATGATGACAGTTGAAGCAAAAATAACTAGGGGGAATGTGTATGAATACACAAGGTCTTACTGAATTAATTTAGGTGCCATCACTATTTATCAATACTACTTAGATAAATAATATGAAAGCACTTATAGATTCCAAAGAAGCATGCAATGTAATGATTCATCAGGAAATAATAAAGTGTACTTTGTTAAATAATTCTGGAATCAATGTCATTATAAAGCTGTAAGCTGGTTATAAATACAAATGATATAAGCATATTAAGAGTCTAGCTAAATACTAAATACTTAATTTGTATTAAATATATGTAAACCAAATTACAAAAATACAAATGTGAATAGCATTTATTTGTTTTTAAAGTTAGCTCCTTTGAGGTGCTGGTCTATACCAATCAGCCTGAGGCTAACAATAATCATGTGCACCTATTTTAAATTAGTCACTGATTAGTTTTTGTATTTAAAATCTGTTTGTGTAGGGTGTCTTTGTCTTGGGTTGCAGTTGTTACCGAGCATTAATGAGTAGCTCTTGCTCACAGTCCCTGTTCATAGCTAATGATCATGCCACAAAGTGTGTTCAGTAAAGCCATGAGTTAAGTGTGCACCTGCATCCTCACTGCTTTTCTTCCAGAATGATATGGATGTGTTATTATTGTTTTTGTTTTGTTCTGTTTTCACCTGGGGTCCATTGGATTGTTCGTTCTTCGAAGCGAATCTCGTGCTTGCTGTCGTAGCAACATGTCCGTAAGCTTAAACCTGCTCGGGAGCAGGTTTATTTCATGTAAACAGGATTTAGGCTGCTCTCCGGGCGGGTTATGATTGGCTGAAATGGCGAGATCACATCTGATTGGTTAAAGAGCCTGACTGACACGGACTGACTGCCTCCGCGGGGAAAATAAAAGTATCTTGCATGAATATATGGATGGATGTATTTAAACATAAATACAGTATATGTATACATGTGTGTGTCTGTGGTCATCATTCGTGTGTTAATCTGTGTGTGTGTCTAATCATATGTAACAATCCCCCGAATGTAATATCCCCCGATTGCGTCTATATAAGTGGAGGTAATTTTCTCAAATCTGTCGCAGTCATGTTTTGTCCGTTTATGAGAGAGCAACCGGTTACTGAAGGTGTGAGGATTATACGCAGAGTTTTTCAAATTCCTCATATATTGCCTGAGCACAGCACAGCATAACAATATTATTCTTACTATACTTCTTCTACAGGGTGGGCCATTTATATGGATACACCTTAATAAAATGGGAATGGTTGGTGATATTAACATCCTGTTTGTGGCACATTAGTATATGGGAGGGGGCAAACTTTTCAAGATGGGTGGTGACCATGGTGGCCATTTGGAAGTCGGCCATCTTGGATCCAAGTTTTGTTTTTTCAATAGGAAGAGGGTCATGTGACACATCAAACTTATTGGGAATTTCACAAGAAAAACAGTGGTGTGCTTGGTTTTAACGTAACTTTATTCCTTCATTAGTTATTTACAAATTTCTGACCACTTATAAAATGTGTTCAATGTGCTGCCCATTGTGATGGATTGTCAATGCAACCCTCTTCTCCCACTCTTCACACACTGATAGCAACACCGCAGGCTAATGCCAGCACAGGCTTCCAGTATCCGTAGTTTCAGGTGTTGCACATCTCGTATCTTCACACCATAGACAATTGCCTTCAGATGACCCCAAAGATAAAAGTCTAAGGGGGTCAGATCGGGAGACCTTTTACCTAGCTTGAAATATTTTCAGCCTAAGTTTGTTTAGCTGCATCATTTGAAGTCAAGCCAAGTCAAGTCAATTTTACTTATATAGCGCTTTTAACAATTGACATTGTCGCAAAGCAGCTTTGCACAATCAAAAGAATTAAGTTTGTATGCAATGTGAATGTGTATGAATCAAAATGATAAGAAGTCTGCCTCAATGTTCTTCCTTGACTAGTCAACATCTATCCAAGGGCAAGCAATAGAATAATGATAAAGTCACATTAGATGAGAAACAATATTTTGCAATAACTATACAATTGCAGTCATCTGTTATTCCAAGGAAATTCCCCACAGACCTGGTTATATAACCTGACCTGGTTACATCCTTCCTCGATCCCTGAGAGCTGGTGGGGCGAGGCGAGCAGTGCTCAAGAGTCGGAAGGAACGTGGTGCAGTCCGTGGTGTGATTAGAGTAGAGAGGTAAATGAGTGCTGGGCCATTTTTAGCTTTGTAGGCAAGCATCAGGCTCTTGAATTTGATGCGGGCGACTACAGAAAGCCAGTGCAGGGAGCGGAGGAGTAGGGTGATGTGGGAGAACTTGGGAAAATGAGAAGGTTGAAAATGAGACGTGCTGCTGCATTCTGGATCAGTTGCAGAGGATGAATTGTGGACAGAGACAGTCCTGCCAGGAGTGAGTTGTAGTAGTCCAGTCTTGAAATAACAAGCGACTGAACAAGCACCTGAGTAGCCTGTGAAGAAGAAAATGGGCGGATCCTTCTGATATTGTAGAGAAAATATCTGCAAGAGTGAGTAAGGTTAGCAATGTGTGGGGAAAATGAAAGATGCTTGTCCACGGGTTACCCCAAGATTGCGGTCGGTGGCTGAAGGAGTGATTTGATTGTTGTCCAGGGATATCACAAGGGATGAGTCACCAGGGATGAACGGCAGTTCAGTTTTACTCAGATTGAGCTTCTGCTGACGAGCTGCCATCCAGGATGATATGTCTGCCAGACATGTTGAGATCCGGATGGAAACTGAGTGTCAGAGTGAGGAAAGGAGAGAATAAGTTGAGTGTCATCTGCATAACAATGGTATGAACATCCATGCGATGCTATGACCTTACCAAGAGACTGGGTATACAGATCTCACCATTAAGAACGCACGTTTCTTGAAAAGGAATCTAGCACGCTTCCGCGGCAGCTCGCTGTGTAAATGCCGTTCATTGCCTGTAGGGGGCAGTCGTGTTTCAATCTGAAGTATTGTGTGTCTACTGAAGCCAAAAATGTGTTCTCTCTCTTAGGCGCCCATTGACAGGAAGCGACAGAGCTCATAAACGTGTCAAGCTCAAACTTTAAATACTGATATGTATTTATTCTTCATTTTCTTCTCTCCTGCAATGATGATACTTCTTTGACGTTGCTTTCTCCATTCAGTATTATTATCATTAGTGGTAGCAGTGAAAACTACCGCTGATTAACTATGTCTGCAGTAGTTAAAACAGCGGATTAATTTCATTTGGGGTATTTCTAACAGGCAATCTACTAAATAATAATAAATAGATAAAATTGCCCAGCACTTTAACATTTAACCCAGCAGTTTTAGTGTGTAACACACTTTAGTGTGACTAATCAGAGCTCTATCGCCCGTTCGAGTGTAATTCATAAATTATGTTTATAATAATGAAATGAGATTGTGCTTTAAAATTAATCTACAATTCATTTCAAACCCGCGGCTCACACTTTCACTTTACAAAAGGCAGCGTTTTGATCAAAAGGTGATAAACGCGTGCGATTTATCGGTAACAATACTGCATTGATGGATGGATGTTGTTGATAAATATTTAAAATGATAATTAAATAAATAGCTGTCCATCTTTTTTGTGTTTATCTTTTCGGTTTATTATAACCCTCTGCACCACTTACTATAATAAATAGTTTTAAATGTTAGTAAAGGTAGCAAGAGGGCGGGGGGTATATATATACTGTATGCTGTAATTTGGTCCTGTCACACATGGGTTAAACATATGCGGCATTTAATAGCATTCACTAGTTATCAAGTTGATATACAGGTCAATCTGCATCAAATAGAATCTCTCCGAATAAGTAAGCATAATAATAAATAATGAATCATCATAGTGTCAGCCCATGGGTGAACATGACCAAATTACTGCATAAACACTGGAACACGAGGATTTAAGAATTTAATTAAACACGAATATTCTTAATGTGTTAAAATGTTAGATTTTTATTTAAAAGCCCAATATATATTTATATGTGTGTGTGTGTGAAATGTGTGGCATTTTAATTTAAATCCAACATTTTAATGTGTGTCAGGGCGCATGGGCGTCAACTCGCACGTTCTGTAATATTCCATTGTCATTCATATTGCTGCTGTTTTAGAGCCCTTTACTAAAGCATTCGCTAGTTATCAAGTTGATATACAGGTCAATCGTGAATTACACTCAAAGTATCAACTCCAACTATGAAGTCTGATTTCATTTGCTGGTGAAATAAAATTTAGGCAGAGACGTCCGCACTGTCTTGTTAATTCATCTAAAACCCCCTACAGTATTTGCCAACAGCGCACCCAGGTTACGTAGGTTATATTTTAAAAGTACAATTGCAAGTAAATTACAAACTGCATGTAATGTGAAATATGAATTAAACAGTACTAGACACACATATATGATATGGGAGTAAATACAATGAAAAAGCTATTTACACATGAGTGCTCAAATGTAAGGCAAACGCAATTATTAATTTATTGTGTATATTTAACTTCATTCAACCGCCCACTATTATTTTCTATTCAAATTTAAAGATGCACGCGGGTACAAAAGACGAAGTAAAACAAAGAATACAAAAGTGTATAATTTTTATTAAAAGTTAGCCTAAAACAATATTGTCTCCAATGCTGAAGCAAACATGATTTTGTTTTTGTTTTAGTCTTCTCGCTGAATATAGCGCGCTCCGAGGTGAACACATGCAGACCCCCAGTTACTGTAATCCCTCTTCTCACCTTTCATTCACAATAGGTGTGAAGTTATCAAACCGGTTTCGCTGACGGGGGAATTGGCAGAATTGTGGAGTTTAAAAAGAATGAACAAGACCGAGCAGACGTCTCTGTCTAAAATGTATTTCACCAGCAAACCATAAACATATATAGAAACAAATAAAATGTTTAATGATATCAATTAAATCAGACTTCATAGTTGGATTTGATACTTTGAGTGTAATTCATACATTTACTGAATATATTCACATTTTGTAAAATAACGAAACCCGTTTCCTTCTTGGACCGCACGTCTACTTTCCTTGTTTTAATCTGTAATATGTAAGTGAAATACATTTTGCATATATGCTTAAATATTCCTTTATATTTATGGTCTGGTGTCGTATGTTTGATCTGCATTATTGCAAGAGGCGATGACTTTCTGGGGGAGTATGTCTGCACCTTTTGTAAAGTGAAAGTACGAGCCGCAGGTTCACACATGCAGCTTTATTTCAGTCATAAATCCACAATCACATTCCAGCTACTATTTCCAGCCGTGGTCAAATAATGGATGAAATAATTATTCAATGCTGGACACAAACAGCAACAAATCCAGATGATTTTTTTTATAAAAAGCCCGAAGCAATTTATGTTTATATTTGTTCCTTCATGTCTTCTGATGGTGCGCGACACATTTTTACGTATTAACGAAGACATGTTTGTCAGGGATAACCCCTAGAGGGCGCCCTGAGTCTTTTGTGTTGTAGTTTGTTTTGTTTAACTTCATTTCCCATGTTGCAACTCGGTCAGCCGACATGGGCGCTCACCTGAACCGAGTTGGTTATTAGTTTTATTATGAATAGTTTGGTTTCGTTGAGTTGCATCTTGCAACTCATGTCTTGCATGTCTTGCATCTGTTGATTTCACCCCGTAAATGTCATTCCAGTTTAGTTCGTGTGTTTCATGTCCTTATTCGTGTTTTGGTTTGTTTTATTAAAAGTTTAGTTGTTTGTTTGATTTCCCTGGTTTTGTTTATAATAAAACATCGTTCCTTTAAAATCTGGGACCTCTGCGTTTATGCCTCAAAACCAAATTCCTGACAGAATGCAAGACCGTTAGAGAGGCATAGCAGAGGAGCCCCCCCGGGAGATTCTTTTTTGGGGGGGCAACGATGTTTGCGCGATGGGAGGATGACGCGGAGGGCGAGCGGATTCCCAAGTGGCATAGCGGAAAGAGGAGAAGGAGGAGACCTGGCAGGGTAGCTCAGGTAATGGCAGAGCAGGAGGAGCTGAGAGAGCAGTCAAACTGGGATGGCTGCCGGCTGGCGATACGGCACACGCCGTTCAAGAGTGACGCAGCTTGGGGTGACATGAGTCCCCGCACCGACCGGAGGGCAGAGACCGGTAGGTCCAGCTTCGGCGGTGACCAGGGTGGAGGAAGACCCCACAGCGTGCGGCTACAAGGAACAGCGTGTGGGCGGTATGCACAGTCGGGAGCAGCCTCCCAGCTAGAATGGAGCAGAGTCGGGCGGAGCGCCGAAGGAAATGAGCGGCGCATTCGAGACCTGCAGGAACAGGTAGCTACGCACCAAGTGCTGCTAACGCGGCTAAGCCGCTCAGAAAGCCCAGACCTGCCAGCGAGCTTCACGGGGCGTTCAAACCTGCCAGCCCCTTTCTTCGGTGCCAGCGATGACGTCAGCGAGCTGGTTTACATCCCTTTCAGCGACGACGACAGCGAGCTCTGCTACCCGTTGTACTGCGACAACAGCGAAGACAAGCTTTTTCCTCCAGCGAGCTTCCTCCGCCGCTGGCATGCAGCGTTGAGGACAGCCTCCTCTTCCTCCGTCACCGTCATGCGCCACCTAGGACAGCAAGCCTCCTCTTCATCCGCCGCCGCCAAGGACAGCGAGCTTCCTCTTCCTCCACCGCCGCCGTCACGCACCGCCGAGAACAGCGAGCCTCCTCTTCCTCCGCCGCCGCCACACACCACCGAGGACAGCGAGCCTCCTCTTCCTCCACCGCCACCATCACGCGCCGCTGAGGATAACGCGGATTCTCTGCCTTCGCTGCCCTGCACCGGAGAGGATGGTGCACTTTCTCTTCCTCCACCGCTGCCGTCACGCACGGCTGAGGACAACGCGGTTCCTCTTTCTTCGCCGCCCTGCACCAAAGAGGACGGTGCACTTTCGCTGCCTCCACCACCCGGCATCAGCAAGGACAGCGCTCGTTCTCTGCCCCTGCCGCCCTACTGCAACGGGGGCATCAGGCCATCGGGCCCGCCGGACATAAAAGTCAGCCTCTGGGTGAGAGGGGCAGACATTGGACCCTGGGGAGGATGCCCTGGACCTCCTGTGGCGCCCCGAAGTTGCGCCCTTTGAGGGGGGGTTATGTCAGGGATAACCCCTAGAGGACGTCAAAGTGCCCTGAGTCTTTTGTGTTGTAGTTTGTTTTGTTTAACTTCATTTCCTATGTTGCAACTCGGTCAGGTGACATGGGCGCTCACCTGAACCGAGTTGGTTATTAGTTTTATTATAAATAGTTTTGTTTCGTTGAGTTATGTCTTGCATCTGTTGATTTCACCCCATAAATGTCATTCCCGTTTAGTTTGTGTGTTTCATGTCCTTATTCGTGTTTTGGTTTGTTTTATTATAAAGTTTAGTTGTTTATTTGATTCCCTGGTTTTGTTTATAATAAAACATCGTTCCTTTAAAATCTGGGACCACTGCGTTTATGCCTCAAACCCAAATTCCTGACAATGTTGACATATTCACAAATCAGGACATTCGCATAATTACTGTATATGTGCGCGCATCTCATAGGTGTGTGTGCGCGGAGAGTTTGTGTATATGTGCGCGCGTCTTAGGTGTGTGTGCGCGCATTTCATATGTAGTTGTGTGAGGAGTTAGTAGTATATATAGATGTGTGACTGTTTCATATATGTGTATGCAAGTGTTTCACGTGTGTGTGTGCATGAGTGAAGTTTGATTTAAGCCCTATACGGCGCCTCATAATTTAGGGCATCTCTTTTCATCATTATGAACATAATATGAAGCAGATATACGCACATTCATCATAAAATATTATTATTGTAAAACAAAATAAAATTCATGTTTGCTTCAGCATTGGAAACAACATTGTTTTAGGATAACTAATTATACACAATTCTTCGTTGTGGTCTGGCTTTTAGATAAAGTCCCTCCATGTGCCATCTGGCGGATATTCAGTGAAGCACAACACATTTATTTAAATTCCCGAATGTTGCTTAAGTGATTTCGCGGCATGTCGTGAGCCAAATTGCGGGATCTCGCGGGAAAAAGCGCGCATTCTTAATGGCGAGATCTGTAGAGAGAGAACAGAAGAGGACCAAGTAATGAGCCCTGTGTGACACCAGTAGACCATTGCCACGCTGTTCCACAGATTCCAAGGCTTGTAAGAATAGATAATAGAATCTTGTGGTTCACTGTGTCAAATGCAGCTGACAGGTCCAGGAGGATCAGGACAGATTACAGTTTAGCAGCATGGAGCTTCTCAGTGAACGGCCGTCTCTGACAGAACGGCCATCTCTGTGGAATGTGCCACTTTAAATCCAGATTGGTTGGGATCATTAAGGTTGTTCTGTGAGAGATAAAGAGACATTTGGTTATAAACAGTCCTTTCAAGAATTTTGGAAATAAAAGAGAGAAGAGATACCGGGCGATAGGTGTTAACTTCTGATGGGTCCAGGCAGGGTTTCTTGAGGATGGGAATAATCTTTGCCTTCTTAGAAGGTATTTGTCTAAAAATAGTCATTCCTTACTAAGTAAGAATTTCCTTCTTTTCTATGTTCTCTCTTTTCAATTCTATGTGCACTTCCTATCTAGATTCATGACCAACTTTGTTGCAGGATATGCTTATTTACTGCTAACAGCAAGAACTAGGTATACAGCAAGAACCAATTCTGTTTCAAAAACAGTTCAAAAGTTAAAGACCTACCTTACCAGTGGAGAAAAATCCAATATAGAAAACTAAAGCACACAGTTATCCTCTAAGAAGTATAAAAAAAGTATAATAATAATAATAATAATAATATAATAATAATAATAATAAACTATTATATTGTACTAATACCTGTATATTATTATATTACGTTTTTTTTTTTCAATTTGTGATCTTCATCTTCACTGAATTTATTTTAAATAGACAACACTAAAATAGAGACTAAAACTAAAAAAGTTTTAGTCTAAAAAAGTTTTCCATACTTTTTTTTTTCTTAGTACAGTACATTCTTATACAGTCCTACATAATATTTGTCATGCACACTCGTAACACGACCGGCACTAGGACCCGGAAGTAATACGGTCGGGTTTTCAGGAAGCATAAAAGGAGACAAAATGGCGCTTCACATTGCTCAGTCATTGAGTTCGCCCATGCCTTTGCTGACGCTACGCCGACTATTCTGTGAGTACTCACCGATTCTGGTTGCTTCTTTGATTGAGTGTGTGTTGCTAGAACGCAGGTTTATTTGTGTAGATCCTTGCTCTTTGTGTAAGAGAGTTCTTAAACTAAACGCGTGGTTATCCTGCCCACTCGCGCTGCTTCCGCGTTTGGGTTTACCATCCACGCTACACGGGCTAACTGCTAAGGCTTTTCTGTTCATCCCTCGGTTGCTCGTGACAATATTATAATGTTCTTTAGTAAACAGTTTGTCCATTAACATGATGTGTATAACTGGTTACTGTGACGTATGTGTGCAGTATACCTTTTGGTAAGATGACCATTGTCAAATTGAAGAAAATTGGTTAAAATCGAAAGCAGCCAAGACCAAGAAGAAGACAGAAACCAAAATCAAAATTGATTCCTAATGAAAGACCAGTTCGAGTGTTTATTAATACAGATTTACAGTATAGTCTGCATAGTTTGCTGTATATTTAGTGTAGAGTGATGCACCATTTATTATTTTTTTATTCATTAATAGTAGTCAGTGCAGTGGATGGGGGGGCATGTGGATTTAAAGAGCCTTCAACCGGACAATTACTGCAGGATTAATATAACTGATGTAGTGAGCAGCTTCTTAATTAAAATACTAGTGTGAGTGAATTTATTATATATATATATATATATATATATATATATATATATATATATATATATATATATGAATTTTTTTTTTTGGTTATGTAGTATAAATGTGGTAGGTATTAGAAGGTGTTAATTTCACACTGGGGAAATTTCTGTTCTGTTTTTCCTCTTAATCCCTGTTGCCTCTAGACCCCCTTTCTGACCACAGTCATGACAGCTTGATTTTCTTCAATGACAAATGTGGTCTATGCTCTTTAACCACAGAGGAAGAAGAGGGTCAAAAAAACAATAGTAAGTTGTAAAGCAACAACAAAATTAACAAGTCCACATTGGTTTCCATGATTATAAACGGCGGGATTTGGACTTGAAAGATGATGGCATTTATATTAAAAATACCATTATTCATCAATCTTGTGAAAGAAAATAAAACAACAGCTGCAACAAGAAATATGTGCAAATATTTGAATACACAAAATTACATGTGAATAAAATGTATGGGGGAAAAAAATCTGTGAAGCTTAATTGACATTCTTGCCTTCAGGATTCAGGTGCAAGGTCAACTTTAATAAACATTGTGAAATAAACAGACAGCAAAAAAATATTATGAACTATAAACTATGAAATATGACAAACGCAGCATAAGCACACAAAAGACAACAAAAATGAAAAACTGCTAATGCAGTAAACACAACATCTTACAAGAGATCCAGTTTTGGAGCTCCTCTGACCCATCACAATTTGTCACTTGTCCTATAAGCTACAGTTACAATATCTCATTACAATGGCACCTGGAAGTGGGTGAGGTATATTAGGCAGCAAGTAAACCTTTTGTTCCTGAAGTTGATGTGTCAGAAGCAGAAAAACAGGCAAGCGTAAAGATTTGAGTAACTTTGAAATGACCAGATTGTAATGGCTAAACAATGGGTCAGAGCAAGGCCAACACTGCAACGGGAATGTTCCTGGCCTGCAGTGGTCAGAAAATTGCCAAAGTGGTCTGAAGGAAGGAAAACTGATGAAACAGCCAAGGCTCACTGATTCATTAAGATTAAAGGCTGGGCTTACAAGAAGAACTGCTGTAGCTCAAATTGCTGAAAAAAGTCAAGTCAATTTTATTTATATAGCGCTTTTAACAATTGACATTGTCGCAAAGCAGCTTTACACAATAAAAAGAAGAAGTAATGTTGGTTACAGTAGAAATGTGTCAGAACACACAGTGCATTTCTGTTTTATTGGAAAAAAGGGGACCTACTTAATATTAGGCAGGTAGTCATACTGTTATGGTTGATTGGACAATATAGTGGTCAGGGCATACTGTATATGATTAAATTAATTTATTAATTAGATTTAATTTTAACCAACTATACAAACATGACTGAGCAAAACGTTATAAAAAATGGGTCACATAGGCAAAGAAATAGCACAACTCCATATGATCACATGTTTTTATGGTTGTTTTGGGTTGTTTCTGTAACAAAAAAATGATAGAATTACAATAATCTGGTGAGTTTGAATTTTTTTTTAATTTCCATAGTGACAAAATGTATGTGCTTTGAAATAAATTATAACTTTGTTTGTATGTGATATATACAAAAACTAAAATGATGATGGCAGCCTCTCACATAGTGGCAGGACTTCCTTATAAGCTTTTATTATTTTTTTATCAGTCACTGACCAGTTATGCCAGTCCGTGACCAGTGTTGTGTTTCTGGCATGGATCTGTAAAACCTGAGGGTTAATGCTTCATTAATAAACCGTCAAGTTGAGCCAAGTTTCCAGAAACTCCAGTTTGCTAGAAATCAGTTGAGCAAAAATAAATAACCCCTCATCCTATGTTGTTGTGTTTCTATTAAAAAAAGATACCTACAACATCTTTAAATAAAACATATTTTAAAAGACATGTACAATTGAAAGAATTATTTACCTAAACAAACTCAAATTATGTGAATCCCTGAAAAGATTAAAAACATGTCAAAGTAAAGTTCATGTTTTAGACCAAAACAATTAATGACCTTTCAGTCTCTCTCTCTCTCTCTCTATCTATCTCTCTCTCTGTTAATTCTTCATTCAACAATGCATCTGTAGTACCCACAGTGTGCCAGAACAACATGAACGATGAGCCACATGTCTGTTATGAGGACATCATATCAAGGACAGTAAAAGTAAGTTTAAAGTTGATCCTAGAATTGTCGCCTAAGGTGCGCACCTTCAATCCCCCCCCCCACACACACACCTTTCAATGGTGTCAAATTTAACTAAATCAAAATTTGCAAGAAACTAAATATAGTGTGCTATACTTAGACCTGCATGAACATATTTCAGTAGTTCCAAAGAAAAGCACCCTCAAGGGCCAAAACTTAAAAATCTCTCGTGTCTCCCTTGTTACAATTATATATGACATTTAATAACATTTTATATTCTATAAAACAGCACAACAATTAGCTGCTCAGTGTGGCATTTTTTCATCAGGCTGTAATTAGTTTAGCAAAATACAGATCATTATACTGTAGAGCTCTTTTTGTTTTTAACTCACAAGGTCCAAAGTAATCAGCATTTGAATGTAGCTCACCAGGAAAAACTGATTTTCATTTATATATTTGCATATTCTTTGCTGTCTGATAACAAAAGAACATCTTTGCACTTTTTTTATTTGAAGGTCACAATAAACAGCAAGCAGAAAATCAATATGAAACCTCTAGCACAGGTTAAACTTTTGCTACCCTTTTCAGCTTTATATTTAAAAGTGACATTTTTTAAAATGGCTTGTTAAAAAAAAACATTTATTCAATGCCAAATCTGGCTTCACTGCACCCAATGAGGTCCAACTCTCTGTCCTGATCCCAATCCATCCTGGACTTCAATACACTCATGTAAAATGTAACACCCCTGAATCAACGTGAATGATTGAATCAACATAGTGTCAGAATGGGGCGATGAAGAGGCGGAGAGATAGATCCAGGCGCAGAGTTGCAGTTGTGGTCACGAGGCGTTGAGAAGCTGTGAGACCCTGAAGCTATGTGTAGAGGAGAGATGTGAGGCAGAGCCGTAGTCGGGGAATGCTCTGTTGTCTCCTTGGTTGAGGGAAGCTTGGGAAGCAGAACCAGGTTGACGGACTTGGAGAAACGGTTGACAATTATCATAATACAAGTGTTCCCATCTGATAAGGGTAGATCCGTTACAAAATCCAGTGAAATGTGAGACCAGGTATGGTGAGGTAAGGGTAAAGGTCTGAGAAGGCCAGCAGGGCCATCCATTGCTCCATTCCAGGACCTGTCAGCATAGACAGAGGGGAACAAAGAGGCGGAATCAAAGAGACCCGTCTTTTTTTTTTTTTACAAAGAAAAACCCTGCTCAATGGGGGAGGAGAACAGAAGGATGATACCAGCGGTGAGAGCCCCTGTGATGTGCTTAGAGAAGGCCCTTTGGAGGAGAGGTACCCAGAAGGAGGTCTATGGAGAAGTCATATGGTCAATGAGGAGGAAGTGACATGGCCCGAGCCGTGTTAAAAACAAGCTTGAGATCATGGTATTCGGCAGAAACATTGGAGATATCTGGAGGTTTGTCAGGCGTAACTGGAGACAGAGACAAGGCAAGACTTGGAACATGAAGGACTTCAGCGCATGATGGCATACTTAGTCCAGTCAATGAAGTCCATGAAGCGCTAGCCAGGGAAGGCCGAGAACTACAGCAGCATGAGAACTACAGCAGCATGAGATTTCTCAATAACCTGCAGGCAGATCTACTCAGAGTGGCTCCCTAAAGTGGAAGGGTTCGCCGTGATGGCTGGCAAAGGGCTTCCGTCTAGGGCCTGAACCCAGATAACCGGACTCCACTCCCAGGCTCTGTCTTTAAGAAGGGTGATCACGTAGGCTACCTGCGACCGTTCCGAGGAGAAGATGGAGGCTAGTAGATCAAAAATCAATGAGTACTAAGAAAGAATCTGCATGTAACTGCCTCCATAAGTGGGCAGGGCTGGTAAGCATGGGGGTTCAGACCTTGTGACTCGCATTGAGGATAACCAAAGTGGTTGCATCTGAGTAGTGACTTCGGAGTCTGCCTAGTGGTAAAATGCTCTTGCCGCTGCTTCCCGAGGAGGGCTCTCCAGGACCAGCGTCATTCTGTCATACTCTGCTGGATCCATTAAGTTGGCCTGATTATTCTGTCAGAAGGGGACGTCGAAGTGGCGAAGAGATTACAGGTGTGGTCGCGAGGCGTTGAGAAGCTGTGAGATCATGAAGCTGTGTGTCGAGGAGAGACGTGAATCAGAGCTGTAGTCAAGGAGCGAGAGCGATCGTTCAAAAGCCATGCAAAACCATCAACGAGGCAGACGAGCCAAAAATGCGAAGCAGAGCCATGGTCGGGGAAACAAGAGCAAGAGGTCAAAGCTGTTAAATCAGAGCAAAGCAACTAATCCAAATCGTGAGATGAGAAACAGGAAAACAAGGAAACAAAGCGAGGTTGACATTGTGAAAACTATTAAACAAAACGCGAGAATATTGAGGCGAGGAAACGCACATTAATCCGGCAACGCTGCTCTTCCTTATAAACCGGAAGAAATCAAATCGGATGAGAAACCGGTGTGCAGGCGGGGCGGTCCAGGCGAAAACATGACCACATGGTGAGAAGCATGACAGGGTGGGAAAGGAAATGTCAAGGGATGAAAGCAGACTTTGAATGTGGTGTGTGTGTGAGTTCGTGACACGTAGTGTATTTAAAGAAATCTCACTCGTTCCATTTTTTGTGAGAGGTCCTATTTCCAGTGAAATTCTGAATATTATTTCATAATTGACTTCATGGTTTTGATGATTTTATGTTTCCCTGTTTGTCCATTGCCCGACTTCTGCCTGTTCTGACCACAGCTCTGCCCACTGATTTAGATAGTTAAAAAAACGTTTTAGCTGGCACTTGCATCATCTAGCCTAAAAACTCCCACTTGCATAAAAACTTTACAGTAAAAAGATATTAAAACCCTAATGTGCATTTTATTTATCCTGAGTAATGGCAATGAGTATTTATCAAAATTGTTCAAGTTGGATTTAACCAGAAGTTTTGCAAAATTCTACAAAATCCATACAGATATGATAAAAAAAAAAATCGCATAATATTTTGCATTTGGGCTTTTTAACACCCTTGTAACTTAAATAATACTTTCACAGCATACTTTTTGTTTCACATACTTCTTGCTTCTTTTAAACAAACAAACCATACATATTTTCATTTTAAAAAAAAATGCCAAATGAGAGCTGTCACAGCCTTTACCTGCTTTTTAGTTACTTAATGTACTGTCTCTCTTGAATGTTCAATGCTACAGTCTGTGCTAATTAGCTAACTGAAAACTTTATAAACATTTATGATTCATTTAAGGAAGTTATAACTATGGAAAACAACATATGTTGTAACAAACCTTTCATTTGATGTGGCTAATTAGACACGTTTTTGCTCACGCATATACTGTATACTATTTTAGACAGCTTTTGTTGCAAGGGGGAACAACATTTTCTCAAGATTCCAATGGCATTGCAAAGTTTGTTTGATCACAGCATAAAACCCAACTATTTCACCATCTTTTTACTTGATCCATTTCTTTTGGATATTGTCAAAATGTGAGTTGAACATTAAAAAATCTTGCGTGCAAAGTAAGACTTTGCAGAGGCCATTGGAGAAATAATATATTGCATCATTTATGCGTTCAAATAGAGAAAAGAATCCATGGTGAGACATTAAGCTTGTATGCTGTAAGTGAGGGATAAAATATATAAAAACATGCTGCTACAGGAAAATAATCAACAATGAGCTTCTTATTTAATTCCACTATATGATGTCGATTAAATAAAGAAATTGGAACAAATGTGCCTAAAGATACAATTTTTAAAAATGGTTTATGTAACAACCTCAGCAGTGACCTCATTTCCCCTCTCCTCTGTTCCAACTACTCAACATCAGCATCAGCAATATACTAATCATCATCAGCAATATACTAACCCTCTCACAAAACAAAATACCTTCTTCTGAAATTGGTCAGCTACAGACACTGGACTGAAAATGAGACACAATAAAGTCCTCCAGGAAGCCTGGAGATTAAAAATACAAGAAAGTCTGGTTCATGGGAAGCAAAAACTGAAAACATGGTAGGTCAAGACTTTTGCACAGTTCTGTTCCTGTTTCTGTTTTGATTTAAACCTGAGAAAACTGATAAAGCGTAATCGACTCCTGACTAATGACGTTCGGGAATTCATGACCTTTCATCTGTTAGTAGGAAATGACATTTCTGCAGCAACTCTTGGTGTTAGAACGTCTGCGCAGTGTGACATGCTTATCACCTGCTCCCATCAACTCCCATCAGTCTGCTGCTGCACTTCTCCATGCCAGTGGTGTCGATTCCTTCTGGAATGAAATGTTCTTCCATCTCAAATATGATGGATAGCTCGACAAGTGTGATGTTCTCTGGCTTTCTACCCACGCTCCCATTAATTACATTTCCTATTAGCACCATCTGTGCAATGTGCTCCGTATTTCATACCGTTTCCATTATTGTGATTTTTGTTTCCTTTATTTATTGCTGCTTTTTATGCTTTGCTGTCTGTGTGATGTTGACAGAAAGAGCCACATGAGGGTACTAAATAAAATTAGCCACTCAGGACAGCTTTTAGGCCATGGTTATTTAACGTTGGCAGTAAAAGCATTGATATTTTAGCACCCATGTTTTATTTTTTTTGTTGCCATGTTTGAATTATGAGGATTTGGAAAGCTTTCTTAATGTTACTTTCAGAATATGAATGCATTCCTTCAGACAGAACTGGAGTGGATAATTATGAGAAAAATGTGCTTTGAGTGTTCCTTTTCATTTGTCCTTGTATTATATACACATAAGACATTATAGATTAACATTTTATCTAATGCAATGGCAGTGCATTATTTCATATTTATAACCTTTATACATAAAATCATACCATGCTTTGTCTGAATTAAGAAATTCACTAATCAAAAGGAAGGGGGAAAAGTATTCTTCACCTGCCAGAATTGTGAATCGATGAAATTTTTTATGTTTCTGTCTAAAAGAAACGATTGTGGCCATAGCTGTGAGTGCTGGATAAAAATAAAAACACCACATATTTCCATTCTAACGGTAAATAGCACTGAATGTTTTCCAAGCATATTTAGCTTACAGTTGTTTAATAAATTCTATACACAGATCAGTCGTGACATTACAACTCCGGTCCTTTGGGTTGTGGCTCTGCAGGGCCTCTGGGGGGGTGTGCTGTGGGTTATGGGTTACACACACACACACACACACACACACAGTACTTGGGTCAACATGGTGGCATAGTGGTTAGTAGTTTGATTCCTGCTTCGGGTCTGTGTGCATGGAAATTCCCATGTTTTTCCCATGCTTGGTGGGTTTCCTCCCACAGTCCAAAGACATGCAGATTAGCCTAACTGGTGTTCCCAAATTGCCCGTAGTGTGTGACTGAGTGTGTGAATGCATGTATGCCCTGCAATAGATAGGCACCCTGTCCAGGGTGGACCCCACCTAGTGCACGAAGTCTCCTGGGATAGGCTTCAGACCCCCTGTGACCCTATATAGAGGATGAAGCTGTATAGATGATGAGTGAGTGCGTAAGTGAACCTTTTATTTTAAAAATCATGTTTAAAAGCATCTTCAATGAGTCACAACATTGATTCTACATTATTCACTAGAACTTGAACCTGGGATGGGGACAGAGTTATCCTGGAAGAGACCTCACCCATCAGGTTAGAGGATAATAAGGATCAGATGGAAGAATTTTATTTGCAGTGGCATGTCTCAGTGGAGTGACATTGCAATGGCAATTGCTTCCTCAGAGAGAAAGCAAGCTAGGGTTTTCTTTGACTTTAATTTTCATCTGTCTGTCTGGGAAATAACTAGCAAAGGTGTGGTGTGATGCAGGGCAACAACCGAAAGAAGATTGTTGTCAAATAAATTGGTCAGGAGGCGGCACGGTGGTGTAGTGGTTAGCACTGTCGCCTTGCACCGCCAGGGTCTGGGTTCGATCTCCAGCCAGGCTCGATTCCCGTCTCTGTGTGCATGGAGTTTGCATGTTCTCCCCGTGCTTGGTGGGTTTCCTCCGGGTACTCTGGTTTCCTCCCACAGTCCAAAGACATGTAGGTTAGGCTAATTGGCATTCCCAAAATTGCTCGTAGTGTGTGAGTGAGTGAGTGAGTGTGTGTGTGTCTGTGCCCTGCGATGGATTGGCACCCTGTCCAGGGTGTAACCTGCCATGTGCCCCAAGTCTCCTGGGATAGGCTCCAGGCCCCCGTGTCCCTGAATACAGGATTAAGTGGTATAGATGATGAGTGAGTGAGTGAGTAAATTGGTCAGCCAAAAATAAAAAATTTAAAGTATTCTTATATTATCGTAATAGAACATGTTAGTTCCTGTTCAAACTTATGTAACCAGCTGTAAAAAGTTGTTCCCTCATGAGTCTCTTTTGAAACAAGTATATTAAACAAGTTATATATATATATAAAAAAAAAAAAAGTCCTGATACTGGACACTCCCTCCAAAATCATTCTAATGCTTCACAGTCCAAGACAGTTTTATCTTTAGAAACTCTTATTTGATTATTTTTGAGTTTGCTTAATACATAACAACATTCCCACAGTAATGTAGAATCAAACATTTGGAGGTAATATTTCATAGGGCTAGTTTTTCTGTTTTTTTTTTTTTTCTTGATCAGGTTTAGCATCTCATAATATTGGTAACAGATCACCCAGAGGAAGGATATATAATACCGTTCTCTTCCCTTTTCCTCATCTCTATTTCTGACTTTCACTGCATAATTTTTACACAGTTTATTTAGTGCTCAGTTCTATATAAAAATAGTACTCAGTTTTATAAAAATAAACACAATGTGGCAAGACAGCAATGTGTCTCTGTCTCACTGATTTAAGGTTATGAAAGGGTTTCCAGGTCACTGCTCAATAAGACAAGACTGCTCAGAGACAAAGTTCTAAACATGATGTACCAGTTATTTTTTAGTGTACAGGTGTTATATATATATATATATATATATATATATATATATATATATATATATATATATACAATTAAATAACTGGTCAAATAAGAATATTACATTTTGTTGATAACACATTTGTAGAACTGTTGTATAAAAACAATATCACACAATATAAAAGTGGTGACGGGATCATGGGAACCCAATGCCTATCTACAAATGTGGAGACCAAAGGCCAGCCTGTCCATCCCAGTTTGCAATGTATTGCAATGTATTGCAAACTGTCGAATAATGTCAATAATGGCCAGCACAAAAAGGTATCAGAACACCTGGCGCCAGTGCATCGTAGCCTGCTTTGTATAGGGCAGGGGTGGCCAAGTTCGGTCCTAGAGAGCCGCAATCCTGCAGAGTTCAGCTCCAAACAAAAAACGTGTGTGTGCCATGATGTCTAGAACCAAAATGTTTATGTGATCCGGCCTCCATGGACTGGGCTTATTTGTTCGGCACATCCCATGGGTGTTTAATTAGATTGGGATCTGGGGACTTTGGAGGCTGAACCAACAAATGCACTCTTTGCCTGCTAAGCCCTATACCAGGGGTGGCCAAGTTCGGTCCTAGAGATCCGCAATCCTGCAAAGTTCAGCTCCAAGTTTTTTTTCAGGGCTGGAGCTGAATTCTGCCTAAAATATAAACTAATACTAATTAGTGAACTAATATAAATTATTAGTGTAATATAAATATAAATAAGCTAATATTAGTAATTAATTGATAAAAAAAAACATATACCAACATGGATACCAGGGACTACTATTAAATGTAATTTGTAAAGAGATAAAAAAAAAAAAAATAGCACTGCCTTCATAAATAAGTTAAACATAATTGATAGCAGATTGCTGTTGTATAAGAATAAAGAATTATGATGAGCTCCAGCTTCAGGAAATCATTCACCTTTGTGAACTGCTCTTAAAACCAGGTTGCATCATATTGCTGCAGAGTTGATTATTTTCCTATAATGGCATGACCCTTTCATTGCATTCTGTGCTTGAAGCCATCTGTCAAGGGGAATTTAGCAGATTATTTATGCTCCTCATCAAAATCCCTTCAGAGGAAATGGAGAGAGGTTGTGAATGCATTATTGATTATGCATACACAACTGCTTACTCAAAATCTCATTAAGACCAGTGAGGCTTCCGAAAATCTTTGTTTGCTTACCATGTCTTTGTAGTAGAAATGGTATTTATTTTTTTATTTAAAAAAAAAATGTTTTTTCAATGAGGGATCCTGGCTTCCAGGCAGAATCAATTATCTTGTCTCATACAAATGAACAGGGAGGGGTTTGGCAGCAGTGACACAAACAGATAGGGCTTTAGGACTTATTTTCAAGACCCTGTATCTGTATCTATGTATAATGTACACATGTACTGATATATACAGATTAGCTGTTATACGAAAACCAAACGGCTAAAAAAGTGAATGCTGACAGTGATAGAAAGATATCAAAACATGTCAATGTCATACGTCTATACTGTATAGCTGCGGACCACTCAAGCCCCTTTTCCACCAACATGAACCATGTGCTAGTTCATGTCTGGTGTTAGTCAAAGTTTGCCTTCATGAACCACCTATGGTAGGAGAAAAAGGGGTATCAGTGTGCCCATGATGATCCCTGTCATTGCTAAGAGCTCCTAGAATGGGAACATGAGCATCAAAACTGAGATATAGTGATAGAATAAGTTGTCATGAGCTAATGAATCATGTGCTTACATGGTTTAGAAATGTTTCCTACATCATTTTCTATCGAGCATGTGTGGGACAAACAAGTCTGATCGATGAAGGGGCAACTTCACAACATAAGGTACTTGAAGGATCTGCTGCTAATTCCTTTGTGCCAGATACCACAGCATACCTTCAGACCTTTTGTAGAGTCCATGCCATGGTAGGTCAAACTGATTTGATGACACAGTGGATCTGAATATAAGGCAGATCTAACCAGTTGATGAACTTCACAGACCCCTAAAGGTGTGCTGCGATATGGGACCATGACTTCTCAAGTTAGGAGGCATACAGTATAAATTGGTGAGAGAGAAAAAGTCCAGACTGTGAGTCTTTGGCAGTGCTGTTTAATGAACAACAAAATTCCAGTCACTGGCACTAAGTTAGCCCTTAGCACTTAGCCTTATCTACTCAGCTAAAACTGCAGGGAATTCAGTAAAGAATTATAATTAAAATGGAAATGTTGTATTTGCTTTTTCTTTTCTACTATAGCACTGACACTACTATTTCCACTACTTAATCCTTTTTGTATTATTTATTTATTTATTTTACTTTTTTTATTTTTTACTTTTTTCCTAAAACAAAATCTAAAATATTTGTATCACATAGCCTCATAAAAATATGCTGGGTTTCCTATTAATCCTATTCTCCTAGTTATCCTATTAATTAGGATGTAGCAATAAATTACACTTAATGTCTGTAATATACAATACAGCTAATAATGAAATGACCTTGTGTCCATGGATAATTTGTACAACATAATTACATTTTCATTGTGTTCAAAGGACATATTCTTATTATTAGATAAAATATGCTTATGTCAAATTATGTGCTTAATTTTTTTTCTGGTAATTGGTTTGCAAGAGGAAAATGACATTATGTGTGAAAAATGTGTGTTAGTTCAATGATATTCTGACTTAAGGAAAAAATGTGCTCTAAACATCTTTTTAAAAAAAACCTTGTTGATTATTGTTAAAAATCAGTTAAAGTTTTAACATTTCTCCGTGATTAATTAAAAACATTCAGGAAAAAAATGGCAATTACTGTTAAACATCAGCTACTTGAAATCAACATACAGGATATATTTTGCTTTTTTTTTTTTTCTTTTCGGTTTAATCCCATACATTATCCATGACTATCCACATAACAAGTTACCCAGCAATTGATGAAATGTCACATTATAATTGGTTTTGTAACTTGTTTTCAATAAAAATCCCACATAAAGTGTTATCATTACAAGCACAGTAATCTTAATCTACTTTGCTTAATCTACTACTTACTACTTATCTCCAATTTTTTAAACTACTAAATACTGTATCCTTCTCTTAGAAGCTTTGCATTTACACATTTTAGGCAAACCCATAAATGGAACACTCTTTTTTGCAAAATCAAGAATATTCAACCCAAACAATTTGCACATAACATTTTGGAATTTCTACAATGTATCACCCTTGTCTTTATGTATAAATAACATTTTTAAAAAATTATCATATAACCATTATTGGGTAAAAATATATTCTTTTTACCTTAAAATATTTTTTTTGCTTAGAATTTTTTACTTTTACTTAAAAGAAACAATTTAAAATCATTGCTCAAAATGCAACATTCTGCTTTAAGAAGAAAAAAAAACATACTTCCAAAAAATATCGAGCTTAAATTGGTATGCGAGAGAGTAAACCTTGTTTGGAACTGTCAGATGGCCTTAATAGTTAAAATACGCAATTTGTTGTCTTTTTATAATCGTTAAATATAAGTAGCTGTCTATGATGGCCATCCTAACTAATAGTTAATTTTATCACAGCATGGAGTGACATTAATAATTCATTAAAGAGTGTATTAACTACTCATAATGGACTCCTCCAGGGTATCTGAGCTCATCTGCTTCACCGCCCACAGTAGGTGAGAATTAGAAATTCATTTTGTTATAGAAATATATGTCAAAATGAATTCACAATAAAGATGTTCTAAATATGTTCTTTTTATAAGTAAAAACAACTATGTGCAGAGTTTTCTGTACAGGAGTTTATGATGTTTCAATAATATATATTATTTGAGAGTTGTGTGGTGCAGATGAAAATAAGGAGCTGCCCAGCTATGTGCTGTTTCTGATGCACCCGATGGCTTCATCTCTGCACTCATTCATGTACCCTATAATGTAACTGCATATGGTGATGTTGCAATTTGCTGCATCCTTAAATGTCTGCTAGTCTGTTGTCTCAAAACAGTCATGTAAAACCTCATAGCCTCTTAGGACTATTTATAAATTACTATTTCACCGTGTTTCAATTTCCTTTTGTATGCAAGTAACAATAAGATGGACCAGTATTCTGTTTTTTTTTTTTTTTAAACAGGTTTATAGCAGGTTTAGAATCAGTTGTAAAAGTAATCAAGGTACTCTTCTTCCCTTGTGGAAAATATAATCTGTTGACAGCATTTTGGGAGAACCTACTTTATCTTGACTCAGCTAAAATATTCTAAAATAATGAGCGCCACCTCTGGGTGAGATGTATAAAGTCCATTTACATTACATTAAATAAGATTTTTTGTTGTACAAACTACAACTACAACTCAGCCAGGGCTGAGGATTTATTTAACTGTCAGTGGATGTAAAGGAAACAGGAGGAAACCCACCAAGTACAGGGAGAACATACAAACTCCATGTACACAGACCCAAGGCAGGAATCGAGTCTGGACACTGGAGGTACAAGGCGACAGTACTAACCACTACACCACTGTGCATCCGTGAATTATGTTAATACTTTTAATATTAAACACAATGCAAACAGGATCCAAAGCAGGAACATGAGCAGTATAACATCAATAAATTCACAGTGGAATGGAATAGAACATGTTTCACTCAGTTTCAGACAAATGTAGATAAATGTGGACAATCAACAGAAGCCAGAGGCTGGAATCAGAATCTTATATGCAGACACTAACTAGGGCAGGAAAACTGGAACACCTGTAAATCAACAAGGGAAGCATGAGACAGTTACACAAACTTCAAAATTGAAGTTTCAAGTGCACCGAACATACTGTATAAAGGCATCCAATTCTGGAGCTCATCTGGAGCTATCAAGAGGTGGTCTAGGACATCTTGTCCAAAAATCCCTACTCAACTCTTTTCTCCTGATGCTCCAGTGCAGGGCCTGTTTGGGGGTTTGGCTAGGTATAACAAATCAATCAAACTGTTGATTGTTCAGATTTACCCCAAGACAGTGGGCAGTGACTGAAGGAGTGATCTCAGTGTTGTCATGAGAGATCGTCTCGGGTTACATAGCAGTAACCCTGTTCCCTGATAAAGCAGGAACATCTCTTTGTTCTCCAGTTGTGAAGCCTGTGTGTATCAAACACGCCAAATACTTTGGCTTATAACCTCACTCAGTGACGTCATCCGATAAGGTGCACCTGCAGGTTATAAATAGGAGTGAACCGGAAACATCCTTAGGTCAATTTTGTCTGAAAGGACGTTCAGGCACGCCAGCAGTGTGGCATTGAAGCGCAGCATCTCGTTCCCGCTTTATCAGGGAAGATGTTTACAGCTAAGTAACCCGAGATGTTCCCTTTCAAAAGCTACACTCGATGCTGTGTGAAAACACTATGGGAACGAGAATACCAATGCCGCCACACTGCAAGTGTCTGGACCCCCAGGTTGCGTAGCGTGTGCGCACAATAGCCAAGGAAGTCTTAGACCTAGCCCTGGGATGCTGACTCGAGGATCCGTGAGCCCGGAGTAGCATTGACATCCAGACTATAAAATCTAACAAACGTGTGTGGAGAGGACCAGCCTGCCGCAACACACCCCTGCTGCAAGGGGACGCCTCTTGCCAGAGCAATTGATGAGGCAATCCTCCTGGTCGAATGAGCCCTTATTCCCAGAAGCGAAGTGTGAGCATGCGCCTCATAGGCTGGAGCAATAGCATTTCTCACCGAATGTGACAGCGTCTGTCTAGTGGTGGCCGCCCCAATCGGTTGCAGCCCCCATGGCAAATGAAAAGCTGCTCTGACTTACGCCACTGGCTAGTGCAGTGGACGTAAATCTGAAGAACACGTACTGGACACAGTAAGTGAAGTCTTTCCTGCTCCGGAGCTCTGAAAGGCAGAGGACAGAAGACTTTGAAAACGACTGGGTGCATGGTCGAGAATGGAACCTTCGGAAGATAGTTCAGGTGAGGATGCAGAATAGCTTTGACTAGCCCGGCAATGTCTAAGCAGGATGGGGAGACTGACAGAGCCTGCAGATCCCAATCCTCTTCAAAGAAGCAATAGCCATAAGAAAAACCATCTTAAGAGACAGAAGCCTGACAGGCGCTAACTCTAGTGGCTTGAAAGGAGTGTCAACCAGGCCTTCGAGCACAATGGGTAAGTCCCACGAAGGGACCGTTGCTCTAGTGGGCGGCCTCAACTGTTCAGCACCATGAATAAAACGGGCAATTAAAGGGTGCTTTCCCACAGAAAGAACCCTGGCACTTAGAATAGTTTCAATTACACTGGCTGGAAGACCAGCATCTCTTAGTTGGTCTTCAGGGGCCAGACGTGAGGGTTCCAGAACTCGAGCTGGGGATAAAATATTGTCCCCTGCGTCTGAGACAGAAGATCCCTCCTCACTGGAATCACCCAGGGTGAGTCGTCGAGGAGAGATATTACATCCGAGAACCACACTCTGGTCGGCCAATGGAACGCTATCAATAAGAGGCACAAACCTGTTGACGGACCCTCACCAGGACTATTGGAGGAAACGCATAAAGGCGTAATCTGAGCCACGTGTGGGCCATCGTGTCCAGACCCAGGGTAGCTGGAGGAGTCAGAGAGTAGTAAAGTGGACATTGTGCTCCCTCTTGTGAGGCAAAGAGGACCACCTCTGCTACATAAAATCTTTTCCAGATTTGACTGACTACTTCAGGGTGCAGTTTCCATACCCCATGTGTCACAGTCCACTCCTACATTCATATGCCCCGGAATGTAAATCGCCCTGAAGGACAGGAACTTGTCCTGTGCCCAAAGCAGAACCTGGTGCGCTAGCTTGTTCAAACGACACAAGCGCAGTCCACCCTGGTGACTTATGTATGAGGACATGGTAGCCTCTCAATTGCTGGAGGAAGTGTTTCAGGGCCAGAAACAGAGCCATCATTTTGAGGCAATTTGTGTGCCATGCGAGAAAATGACCTCTCCAGCTCCCTTGTGCTGGGCGGCCATCCAAGACCGCACCCCAGCCCGTGAGGGAAGCATCTGTCGTTAGCATCTTGCCCCTAAAGTGGGACCCAAAGTCAGAAACCGGGGTCTGAACCATATAGAAAGGGTACGAAGCCCCCAACGCGTAGCCCTTATTAGCCTCTGGGGATTGGCCATTGAATGAAATCCCCTGGCTCTTAGCCACAACTGAAACGCTCTCATGTGCAGAAGGCCAAAAGGTATCACCGTGGATGCAGCTGCCATGAGGCCTAGAGATCTCTGAAAGTGATGAACAGCCACCGTCTGGCCTAGCTTGATTTCCTTCAGAGTGTTGAGAATGAATTTGACATGAGCAGGAGACAGCTGTGCCTGCATTGTGACCGAATCCCATGTGACACCTAAATATGTTGTCCTCTGAACAGGAAAGAGAACGCTTTTCGTGGCGTTGAATCTGAATCCTAAAGACTGGAGATGAGTTAGAACGTCATCTCGATGTCGAAGCGCTAGCTCCTGAGACTGAGCCAGAATCAGACAGTCGTCTATGCCCTGGAGTCGTAAAGGAGCCAGGACTGCATCCATGCATTTTATATATGTGCAGGGTGACAGAGCTAGGCCAAATAGAAGGAACTGGTAAGCTTCGCCCCTGAAAGCGAACCTCAGGAACTTCCTGTGTTGTGGCAATATTTCTATATGGAACTATGCATCACTGAGGGCAATTGTCACAAACCAATCCTCTGGAGGGGTGTTAGATGTTTGGTATCCTGAATGGCAGTATGGCAGGAGATTATTGAACACCCAACATTTCGTTGGAGACCAACGCTCCCCAAAACAGTGGTGGCGGCAATTGAATACCGGCCCCCTGGGAGTGCTAGGGAGGAGACCCTTTTCTGTGAAGGAAATCCAGGCTCCTCTCTCCGGGGGGAGACACCCACCCACGGCCCTGGGCGCACGAGTCTCAGGACTTCTTCTTTGTAGAGAGGAAGCTCCTCAGGTCTGGTCTTTTTGACACAGATTGCCGAGCCCCACCCCAGTCTTTACGAGGGGGTGCGCGGCTATTCGCGCGGCTATTCTCCTTCTGCACCTCATGCCTAATAGGGGCTATCTCATCAATAGCCCTGCCGGTTAAAAAGCTTTCCCCACCAAACCAGATGTCAATCTTCACGGCTTGGAGGGGAGTGTAGGCTTTTTCAGGGAGGATGATGTCCCAGGAGAGAGATAACCTGCAAGAGTCTCTTCTATTTGGGGCATCATCATATAAACACGCACTTTCGCATCAATGATATTCGAATAAGTTAAAGTCGATGGCACAAAAACACGCAATGAGTAGGGCTTGCTCCATGAAAGAGTTAACTCGTCATGGAGGTCACCAAAGAAGGGGAGAGAGAGACGTTGGGGCTCCTCCCCTCGGCCACCCGACAGAAACCTGTCGTCTGATTTTGAACCCTTTCAGGAATCACGCTTCCATATGCAACCGCTCGACCGCACATGTTATAACTTCCAATAATTCCTCAAACGCTCTGTCAACATTGGAGGAGTGTGAGGAGGCTAGTGAGGAGGCTACTTCCATTGAAGCAAGAGAGGAAGACTCTTCTGCCCCTTCACAAGAAGCGCCGGAGCGCGCTTGAGAAGCGGACGCTAAAACTTCCTGATCCCCCAGGAATGCGCCGCAGCTGGTGGTTTCTCTTTAAAGAAAGCGAGCCACGCACGGAACACCTTAATAGGGAGAAGATCGCGATACTCACAGTCTCCCTGAAGCCCGAGGCGAGCGTGTTCTTCCCCCAAGCCCTCAAAACAAAATTCGTGCACCTTATCGTGTGACGTCACCTGACTGAGGTTATAACCCGAAGTATTCAGCGTTTTGAGTACACACTGGCTTCACAACTGGAGAACAAAGAGATGTTCCCATAGTGTTTTCATGTTGCATCGAGTGTAACTTTTGAAAGGGAACAGAAGTTTCCCACAGTTTTACACGAAATCAAACAAATTAGACAAATGGAGACTGGCTGGAACAGGAGCCTAAATAATAGGCTTTAATCAGAGCAGAAAAAAATGGTACACCTGTCAATTTCCACCCAGGAATGCATCAAGCACCCAGGCATGCAGACATCTACATCTAGGTATTTGGCAGACGCCCTTATCCAGAGCGACTTACATTTTTATTTCATCATACATCTGAGCAGTTGGGGTTAAGGGCCTTGCTCAAGGGCCCAACAGGGACAACTTGGTCATAGCGGGACTTGTACCTGGGACCTTCCAAACCGTAGTTCAATGCCTTAACCACTGAGCTACCCCTGACCACTTCTACAAACATTTGTGAATGTTTTGGGTTGCTCTCAGGTGCTCCCAAAAATTCCAGCATGGTACCATGATAGGATGACACATGTGCAATTTATCCAATCAATAAATATCCTCACTACTAAATAATCCACAGCCAACTTTTACTGGTATTATAACAAAGTGGAAGCAATTGAGAAGGACAGAAACTCAGCCATAAAGTGGTAGGACATGTAAAATCACAGAGTGGGGTCAACGGTTGCTGGGAAGCGTAGTGCACAGAGGTCGCCAAATTTCTGCAGAGTCAATAGACTCCAAACTTCATGTGGCCTTCTGATTAGCTCAACAGTGCGTAGAGATGGGATAGGTTTCCATGGCCAAGCAGCTGCATCACAGGCTTACATCACCAAGTGCAATGCAAAGCATCAGATGCAGTGAAGTAAAGTACACCACTAGGACTCAAAAGCAGTGGGGACATGTTCGCTGGAGTGGCAAATCACACTTCTTTGTCTGGGTTTGGTGATTGCCAGGAGATACAGCAGGTACAGTACTTGTCTGACTGCATTGTGCCAAGTGTAAAGTTTGGTTGATGGAGGGGGATAGTGATGTGGGGTTGTTTTTCAGGAGTTGGGCTTGGCTATTTAGTTTCAGTGAAATGAGCTTTTAATGCTTCAGCATACCAAGACATTTTGCACAATTTCATGCTCCCAACTTTATGGGAACAATTTGAGGAGGGCCCTCTCTGTTAAAACATGACTGCGCATCAGTGCACAAACCAAGGTCCATAAAGTCATGGATGAGTGGGTTTAGTGTGGAAGAACTTGACTGGCCAGCTCATCTGCACAAAGTCCTGACCTCAACCCGATAGAACACTTTTGGGATGAATTAGAGCAGAGACTGCAAGCCAGGCTTTTGTGTCCAACATACATGACCTCACAAATTGCGTTTCTGGAAGTATGGTCAAAATTCCTCAAAACACACTCCTGAATCCTGTGGAAAGCCTTCCCTATAGTTGAAACTGTAATATCTGCAAAGGGTGGGCCAACATCATATTAAACCCTATGGATTAACAATTGCATATTACTCGAGTTCAGATGCATGTGAAGGCAGATGAGCAAATACTTTTGGCAATATTGTGTGACAGCTGGTGAGTAGATCATTTATAAACTCATACTTTATACACATCTCCTCTGTCCAATGTCTCTGTACACTCTGACACGGTTTCACCAAGAAGGAAGCTGCCTGCCTCACAAATTCGCATGTACTCGCCGTCCTTGCCTGTAATGTGGCACCTGCTCTATGCGGCTTACCTCACCTGCTTGGCTCACCTCAATGCCAAAGATCTCTCAGCTACGCTTTGTGGACCTGCGCCACTCACCTAAGCACCACCAAAACCACTGTTCTGCTTCAGTGCGTAATTACTCAGACTGCCTATGCTTATCCTTGCTGCTGAATGTTGTGCTTAAAGTTATTTGATGTATATTGTGTGTTAGTGAGTATAATACTGTATATTATTAAAACTGTGTAAGACTTGCCTTAATTAACCTATGACTGGAGAGTTACTTTGTCTTTATTACTTGTATAAATCTCATATAAATTGCAATGGCTCATCAGTGATTGTAAGAGTAGCTGTCAAATGTCTGATCACTTTAATCCTCTTTCCCTTCTTACAGTTCTTTGGTCAGAGGCCTTTAGAGGGCATATGCTATGAATAATTTGTTGGAGGAGTTTTTGGTGTCCTGTTTCTGCCTCAGAGCTAAACGCAGAGCATGGAAAATAAATCCATGTCAGACATTCAACACAGATGAAAAAAGTAGTCTAATAGACTTGCATGAAGTTGCTTGAGGCCCAGCGTGTTCCTATTAAAATATTCAGCTCCAGTCTGTGTTTAGGGATTACATTCCAGCAGGGTGACACATCAGGTTTATATCACTATAAACAGCTATAAACAATCGATCCCTCACTAGCTTCTCTGGAAGTTAATAAGACTCCCCAAAAATTAATAAAAATAAATAAATATTTCATTTTACTGAAAAAACACTGTGACTGTTACAAAGCACTGACATGAGATGACTTCCACAAATGTTAAATAAATGTCTCCAAATAACTTTTAGTTATTAATAGTCTTAGATTATGTAGACTGTCTATGATGCAAGTTTGCAAGTTTGTGCATACTATTAGGACTAATTATTTTATTTAAAACAAAAGCATTAATATAAATTAGTTGCTTATGTTGCAGCCAATAGTGTTCAAGCAATGGTGTTATACACATCTTCTGGTCAATCAAATTTGAGAATTCAGCAAATGCTATTTGCCATAATTGAAGTTGACATTTTGTATGTCATAAAAATATGATAGAGCCTTTTTTTCTGCAATAGTTTTTAATAAGGATATAGTATAGGGAAGTATGGATAAGCAAGCAGAATTATAACCTTGCAAAGAATAATCTTAGTGTTATTATTATTATTCATTATTATACCAACTATGACAGGATGAATAGAAGGTAGATCCAGATGAAAATACAAAATTATTATTATTATTTATTATTATTATTATTATTATTATTATTGTTATTATTCAACTTGTTTTATTTATAAAGTGCTTTTAACAATGGCCATTGTCACACAGCAGCTTTATAGATGCAAACCTATTAAGATTAGTTTTAAATGCGTGAGAAACTATTTATTAATTTAAATGATAAATAGAATGATAGTGTGTGTGTGTGTGTGTGTGTGTGTGTGTGTGTGTGTGTGTGTGTGTGTGTGTGTGTAAGAGAGAGAGATTAGAATAACTAACGATCTGTCACACGAACTATGACAGGATAACTAAAAAGGAGAGCCAAAATGAAACACAGACAATTATTATTATTAGTAGTAGTGGAAGTATTATTATTATTATTATTATTATTATTATTATTAATATTATTAACAACAACAACAATGTCTTATTAGACCACCGCTGATGCTGAAAATATCTGATTTTCAAGCCACTAATACCTTTTGAATTGCTTCAAGAGCAAACATAATTTTATTTTATTAGCAATACTTTGCATTAGCAATCTCATAATTGTGCTTTTAGTAATATCTCTGCCTACAGATGTAGCCCTGTTCTTCTGCTGTGCATGCATGTCAGGCCAGATAACAGTTTGCCAGTAAATCACAGTGTTTCAGCACATTCTGTTTGCTGTGTGTGAACTAAATGATTTGTGACAATGTGCATTGAGAGTCCAATTTAACAACATCTCATTCAAACACTTATGTATGTTTTTGTATTTTATCCCACAGCCGAGGTGGAAGGAGAAACAACAAAATGAATACAATATGTAAGAAAATGTAATGTCAAAACATAAATAATTCATCTGGCAAATGTTTAAGTAAGCCAGTAGTAAGGTTGGGTGGCTGGTCAGGTGGGGGAGGGCTGGATGTTTGACAGAGGAGGGCACAGTTGAATTGACTTGCAGGAACCCAACATTGTTAAACTCCCTAATGCTCATCATACTCTAAAACATGATGATTAGAGTTACTCTTAGCCTCTGATTGCATTGCAGACTAATTCTGTGTTTTAAAATTAGGGTTTTATTCAGAACAAAGCCAAGATAGACGATTCGTAAAAAAAAAAAAAAAAAAAAAAAAAAAATCTATATATATATATATATATATATATATATATATATATATATATATATATATATATATATATATATATATATATATATAATATATATTTCATTATTTATGTATTTAAAGAAAAATGTCTGCATGTTGTCATAGTTTTTATATCAGTGCTAAGTAGTATAGCATGTATGTGCATAGTCCATATTTGACTTGGTTGATATTAAATATTTTCCCCCCATAAACATCACATGTCTTATTATTATATATATATATATATTTTAATCATGACCATGCATGCAGTTGCACATTAAAGTCTCTGTTAATTCAAAATGACTATTGTTGAAAAAATTAAGGTATATTTAGACAGAGAGAGAGAGAGATTTGTTTTAATTTTCTAGTTTAGCATTTCAGTAAATAACCTTTGCATGCGTCATCCTGTACTCATCCCAGCTACAGTACCAGCATCACTCTACAGAGGCTCAGCAGCTACTTCATCTCATATACTGATCAAAAGAAAACACTATTCCTTTTTTGCATTGCTTCCTGCAAAAAGGTGTCAGAAAAGTGCATTATTTTTCTACATAAACTCAAGCAGTGCCAGTGTTCCGGTGCTTAACAACTCAATACTAAATTGTCTTATTTTCTTAGTTTTTATTTTACTTATCTCATATTTATTTCCAATAAATTGCTTCACCACATTTTGACTTCACACTGGTTTCAGTAGTTCCTCTTCTTCTTCTTCTTCTTCTGAGGATTCGAACTTTGGAAGGTTGAAACGATTTACTGTCAAATAAAGTGCAGTACATTGAAATCCCAGCTTGTTAGCTTGGGTCAGTGCACAGGGTCAGCCATTAAATTTTTACAACTAATATAGCACTGCTTTTACAGCAAATGCAGCTTGTCATGTTAGTCAGAAAGCAAAAAGAGCACACTCCTCTGTCCAAAAGATCTTCGTGTGTAACAAGTCACAGCGTTACCTCTGACTGTTACATTAAGCACTGTCACGGCGTGCGCCTGTGATGGTCGTGCGCCCAAATCTATTATCGCCCCTCGCTCACTTCGTAGGATGCCTAAGTAGGCGGCAAGAAGTAGGCGAGAAGAGCGTAACGCGGTGGATCTCGAGAGTGGCACGCGAGTGGGGAAAATGGAATGTGCCCCAGAGACTTAAAAAAAGGACATTGGATTTCCGTCCTTTGATCTCCGCGCTGAGGACAGCGCGGGAAAGAGCTGCACGAGCTCCCACGGCATCCTTTGTTCCCGCGTCAAGCCCGCCTTTGCGTCCTCGCCACCGAAGAGGATAAGGCCGCGAGGAGGATAGCGTTAAGGTCGCCGATCCCAGCCGGGAAAGCCACCCGGCCGACGGACGTCCGAGCGAGACTCCCACCTGAGGCCGCGCCCACAGAGAGCTGGGAAGGGCCAGGCCAGCCATCGACAGCGGGGAGGAACCGAGAGGGAGTGTGCAGGAGCGCTGCCTCGCGTGCTCCGTTCGGCCACTCCGCCCACCGCCGCCAGCCGCGTGCCCGCATGCCAGCTGGGCACTGTCTCGGACCATGCACGTGCACATATCCCTTCCCTTTCTTTTCGTCCTCCCTCCTTTTACCCTTTCCTTCCCTTATTTATTCCTAATAAATTACCCTATTCCTCTAAGATCCCGCCTCGTGTCTGTGTTTCATGGTGCCGCCCGTGCAACTTTGGGTCGAACCCATTACATTGGTGGAGAATGCTGGCATGGGGGCACCTGGCACGGACCATGGGTTAAGTCCCAAACGAGGTTGATGTCTTATTCACAATCAGGCAGTGCCGGCGGCAATGGTGAGCTCGGAGCTGAGGGAGGGGCAGTGTCACGGCATGCGCCTGTGATGGGCGTGCGCCTAAATCTATTATCGCCCCTCGCTCACTTCGTAGGCTCCCTAAGTAGGCGGCACACCTTCTGCAGGTGTGCGAATGGACGGGGCCGCCTATTCGGGCCGGCTGGCAGTGATTAACGTTAATAGGATCTCGGGCTTGCTCCGCATTATAAAACCAATGCGCGGAGTTTAGTCCAGGGTCCGAGAAGAGCGTAACGCGGTGGAGCTCGAGAGTGGCATGGAAGTGGGGAAAATGGAACGTGACCCAGAGACTTAAAAAAAGGACATTGGATTTCCGCCCTTTGATCTCCGCTCAGCGCGGGAAAGAGCTGCACGAGCTCCCACGGCATCCTTTGTTCCCGCGTCGAGCCCGCCTTCGCGTCCCCGCCGCAGAAGAGGAAAAGGCCGCCGATCCCAGCCGGGAAAGCCCCCAGCCGATGGACGTCCGAGCGAGACTCCCGCCTGAGGCCGCGCCCACAGAGAGCTGGGAGGGGCCAGGCCGGCCATCGACAGCATGGAGGAACCGAGCGGGAGCGTGCAGGAGCGCTGCCTCGCGTGCTCCGTTTGGCCACTCCGCCCGCTGCCGCCAGCCGCGTGCCCGCATGCCAGCTGGGCACTGCCTCGGACCATGCACGTGCACATATCATCCCTTCCCTTTCTTTCTGTCCTCCCTCCTTTTTCCCTTTCCTTCACTTATTTATTCCTAATAAATTACCCTATTCCTCTAAGATCTCGCCTTATGTCTGTGTTTCATGGTGCCGCCCGTGCAACTTTGGGTCGAACCCGTTACAGCACCGACAGTGACATGGGATATTTGCATCTTTCTTTCTTTCTGTATTTCTTTCTTTATAAATTTTTGACTGATACTCAATGTTTTTTTTTTTTTCTATAAAAAATCATTCTATGAAAATCCCA
This sequence comes from Clarias magur, assembly GCA_013621035.1. NCBI lineage: Eukaryota > Metazoa > Chordata > Actinopteri > Siluriformes > Clariidae > Clarias > Clarias magur. The sequence continues at coordinate 201,294 of QNUK01000717.1, forward strand.
CTTTGTGAGCTAGCTGAGGTAAATGCACTGAGTAGGCCTTAAATGGCTTAATGGCTAATGCAAGAAAATTGTTTTCCATTCCACAGCACTGCCTGGCCAAAAACAAAGTCACACACTGTAATATTTGGTGGGCTGGTATTTGGTGGCCAATTCATGTTTGTAATAAATCCAATATTATAAATAATTCCACAGACTCCCACAATCCACGTCCTGGAATATTCACATGACATCAGGGAACAAAATGTAAATACTGTAGATGTGAAAACCTGGTCATTCAGTACATTCAGTCCTTAATTTTATTACTATATAATGTTGCTGAGCCTAGACATGACCAATTGAAGCAACCCCAGATTATAACACTCATTTAACATAGCACAATACTTTGACCTGTCTGGAATAATTACCTATTTATTTATTTATTTATTTATTGGCAGGATAGTTTATAAGGGCACTAGAGAGAGAGAGAAATAAATTTGTATAGATTAAAAGGCTTAGGATCGTTTTTTTTTTTTTTTTTTTTCGTGACCTTATCTTACAGTAAAGTCTTAGACATCATAAAAGAGACATTAAAGAAAGATATGAGGTTTGCATTTGAAAATTTTTTTTTTTATAATTTACTTTTGGTGTGAATTTAATTGGGGTCAAGCCAGCAACTTTCCTTTATAAAAAGGATGAGTAAACCTTTATAATACAAGAATTCATCCTGACCCAGCAGTTACAAGAAAAAAAAAATAAAATGAAAGCACTCAGATTCCACATGTTTGGGACTGAGCATTAGCCAAGGGCATAATGTAAGCAAAATGTAAGCTTGCCCCCAAAATGTCAGTATTTAAATGGATTAAAATTCTCTTTTTAAATCATTCTACATGGCAAGCATTACTTTAGGGCCCTGAAGAAATAAACAAAAAGTGAAATGTATCATCTATAATTTGGATTTAAAATGGATATATTTGCTTACATTCAATTAAATATAGTTATGTGTGTATAATAATATACATATGCATATAAGAATTACAGTATAAGCGCCTTTACAACTTCATGATTTAGATACCCTATTGGCTGGAGTATAGATCAGGATGGTCCATATGTAAATGCAGATAATAATAATAATAATAATAATAATAATAATAATAATAATATAAATAGGCATATGTTACAGAGCTGATAAAATCTCATTTGATTGGCCAGTTGTTCCATGTGCAAACTGCAGGTTTTTATAAACTTATATTAAAAAAGTTATTAATAATTACCTATTTTTATCATATAGTTATAATTTCTACAGATCACCTAATGCACTCGTGTGTGTGTGTGTGTGTGTGTGTGTGTGTGTGTGTGTGTGTGAAGTTTTCTGTAAGTGACATTCATTTGGCATTCAGTCTCTCCAGATGTAACTTTATTTTCAGACACACCAAAGTAAGTCTTTAGGCTTTAGACTTCAGTTTTCCAGTAACAAGCTGCATCCTGTACTGTATGTCATATTAAATTCAAGAGAAAGTAAAAAGAGAGGCTGGTGAAGGGAAAAAGAAAAGAGAGGCTGGTGAAAGGAAGTAGAAAGGAGAGACTGGTGAATGAGCTGGACTATGTAGGTGAATCTAGCGGCTTTGCAAACATTCCAAAATGTTAGTTTTAACTCCAATCAAACACAAATATTTCAATGGACCATTTCCATCTATGTGAATCCCCACTTTCATTACACATCTCAATTTATATTTAAACAATATCAGGGAATGCATGACCTCAAGTGTGATATTGCTTTTATACAGAAGCTCTACAAACACCATTTATTATATAGAGATTATGATTTGTTTGTTTTACGTAACCAGCTATTCTGCTCCATCAACACATATCCTTCTTTATTTCCACTAATTTTACTATAGAAAATCAGTTAACTCCCAGGGTGCCAGAGTTAAATTCCAAAGAGAATGAAATAGAAATTTAATATACTATTTATGGTATAAAATACTTTGTACCACACACCAATGATCAGGGGTTAAATAATGATTTGGGATTCAAGCTCATGTTACAAGCTAGTTAGTTTAGTATGGGTTGTTCAGATGGAAGCCAATTCAGAATGACTTAGAAGCAAATACTAAGGAAACAATGTGTTGTTTAAAATGACACAAGATTAACAGATGGGTTTTCTTACTGAATGTGTTTCTTACTAGTGTTTTAGTACTAGTGTCAGTATTGCAGATTTACTTTCACCTATGCTGCAACCGACAGTTAGAGAAATTAAAGATTTTTAGAACACCGGTGAATGATGCAAAGAGGTGAAGGTCTTAGTCCTGTCATGCTCTGTAACACCACCTGTGGTATGACAGTCAGATTAATTAGTCACAACTAACTTTTGCATAATATACAATTTGAAGTCTTTAATTCAACCCTGATTTCATATGATTTATGTTCAGGTTTAAATGAAATCAGTTGAGTTTATTTCGTTTTTAACTTGCATTAATGTTATTAAGAAATGGATGCATTATGAAATTTAATACATATTACATATTACTGTAGGATGAATAAAGGTATACCCTATCTTATCTTATGTTCATGAATTCTCTTCACAAATGTTTACACACAGCACGTACCCACACTCCTTTCTGCTAAAATGCTCATCAGTCAGTATCGTGTATCTGGGTCCCAGCATACAGTAGCTATCATGTGTCTAAACCTGAACACTATAAAGATGCTTGTCTGTGCAAATAACACAATCAATTGCTTTGGTTATTGCCCTTGTCCTGCTTGAATCTTGAAAGAAGCTTCTAATTCTAGGATTACCTGACACATATTTAGCTTGCAGGCTTCCATTTAGGTAACATTATGTGATAATACAGTAGGCACCCAGGTGGTACAACAGAAAAATGTTTACTTTATCATCAGGAGATCACAAGAACAAATTTCCGATGCCACTGGAAGTCAAAGGGTGCAAAATTGGCCATGTGTCATGTGTGTGTAAGAAAAGGGCATATTTGTTCTTCCACATCAAGTGCAATAACATCAGTGGATCATGGATGTCTAAACTCATGGAAGCAGGCCAGGCCTCTTGGCCTACTGTTCTGTTACATAATAATCAGTTTAAAAGATGAGATCGGTTGGTGTCACACGCCCATCCTGAAAATAAATAAATAATAATCAGAGGGTAAAGAACAAACAAACAAACGATCAAAACAGAACAAAAAACTCACAATGCTTTCGTAGATTTCATGGTATTTTTGTACCTCAGTGCCAAACCTTCTGCTGGGTTGAACCTTTAGTATGAGCATAATTGTTGGTGTGATTACCGTAGTAGCTCTTACAAATTGACAGGTATTAGGCCCAGTGCTTTATATATTATGCTCGTAATCCAAGGTTCCATTGCATATATATATGCAGTGGAACCTTGGATTACGAGCATAATTCCAGAAGTGGGCTCGTATTCCAAAACAATCGTAAATCAAAGCACATTTTCCTATAAGGAATAATGGAAACTCAAATTATTTGTAAAAATAAACCAAATTAACTTGCACTTTACCTTTTAAAAAAAGGAACAATAAATCCTGACAGATTTTTCCATTTCTGCACGCAGACACTGTGTATGTGTGTGTAGTTGTGTGTATGTGTGTGGAATTATCCCCTCCCCTCTCCTTATCTTACACAGTAAACACCCGCCCTGTCTTTATCAGCCTGCAGTGCGCACATATCATTTGACACACACACACACACACACAAACACCCACACACAATGGAAAAAAAAAAATTACAGGAAAAAAAAGGAAATCTTTCTAATGACACTAGACTGAGCGCAGACTAACGGAATCACTGCTGTAAGGTAAAAATAAAAAAGATTAACCAGCACTTTAACTTTGAAAAGAATCGCGACAGAGCAGTGTTTCTGTGTAGAGCAGAGAGTGTATGTGTGAAGGCGATGGGGTTTTGGGGGAGGGGGGTTGCTGGGTGGGGAGTGCACATGTGTGTGTAATTGTACACTGTCAAATGACGCGCGTGAACTGCAGGATGATAGAGAAGGACCAAATGGATCTCATACCTCCATAATGAGACTTTCTTTTGCTTTATACGTGCGCACACACGCGCGTGTTATAATAAACACGTGCGCTGTACACACACGCTTACAAACACAAAATAAAAGATGCTTTACGTGTGCACACACATGGTCACAGTGTTACAGTAAACAGTTCACGCACAGATGTTGATTATAACAGTGACAGACGAGCACTAAAACCGAGCAGGGGAGACGATTACCCACAATTCCGCAGCGCATGAGAGAGAAAAACCATTGGCTCAGTTGTGATCATGTGATGCTCGGCATCAAAACAAGAAGCGCATGTGTGATACATGATACTTGTTACTCGTAAACCAGGACTTGCTCGTTTTTCAAGTCAAAATTTATTACAAATATTTGCTCGTCTTGCGGAACGCTCACAAACTGTGTTACTCGCAATCCGAGGTTCCACTGTATATAGATATTCATTACAGGGCAATGCATCCTCCAAAATAAATGATTGAGCAGAACCTTTATCCCTCAAAATTTGAATGGGGTTTCTTGTTTGACCAACCCCTGAAGATACATATCCAGAAGATATAAAAGACTCAAACACAGATTCGTCAGTAGACTGTGAAACTGACTTATCCAGCAGCTCTGCAGCATTTACCTTTTTGCTAGCAGTTTGTTGATGAGCAACCTTACGCTTTAACAAGGACAGGAGGCAATTAAATGACCTTGTTCGTGGTAATAATAACAGTCATGGGTTTCAGGCGAAGAGCTAACCGGAGAGCAATCAGAGAGAGAACAGTCTTATGGGTCAAAACAAATTCATCAGCTCTAGACAATACCTCGATTTTCCTTTAAATATACTTCTAGCTGTTCTGGAAGACAAGACTTAAATTCTTCCAGTAGAATCAATTATTTAAGCTGCTCAAAACTTCTTACATTACTTGCAGAACACCATTTTTCAAAGAGCCAAGCACTTCTCACGAGCAAACTCAATGAATGTTTGGCTATTTGGTTTGACCAGATTCCTAAAACTTTTCCTGTATGCTTCAGGCACATGCTCATAAGCACGCAGAACTGCAGCTTTAACCACGTCATAATAAAGGCTCTGTTGCAAAGAAAGAGCAGAGCATGCTTCTTGTGCTTTCCCTGTTAATTTACACTGCAGTAACGGTGTCCACAAACTTTTTTGCCAATTTAATGTGGTTGCAATTCTTTCAAACCCAGCGAAATATGAATCAACCTCCTCTTCTCCAAACAAAGGCACTAGACCCACAAGTGGAGCAAGTGGTGACGTCAAGCGCACTGGAGACATGCTCCAACGGATCTAGGGGAGACTGCTGCAGGAGAACCAACCTTTCTTGGCAGCTGCACATGTCAGGCTCACTAGAGGGTCGTGATGGATCCAATTGCAGATAGTGTGAGTTACTACCGGTGTTCCCCAGGGTTCTGTCCTGGGGCCCCTTCTTTTCATCATTTATCTTCTCCCACTTGGTAATATCTTTCGTAAATTTAATATCCATTTTCACTGTTTTGCTGATGACACCCAGCTCTATCTCTCTTGCCATCCTAATTCCTCACTTCCACCCTCCTCCCTTACCAACTGCCTTTATGAAATAAAGTCTTGGTTTAGCCATAATTTCCTTAAATTGAATACATATAAAACAGAAATCCTTCTCATCGGCACCAAATCCTTACTATACAAAGTCAACAGTTTTACCCTCACAATTGACAGTTCATCAGTTTCTCCATCCCATCAAGTTAAGAGTTTGGGTGTCATCCTCGATAGCTCATTATCATTCTAATCTCACATTAACAATATTACTCGCTCTGTCTACTTCCATCTGTGCAATATTAATCGTCTTTGTCCCTCTCTTTCCACCCATTCTACTTCTATCCTTGTCCACAGTTTAGTGTCCTCTCGTATTGACTACTGCAATTCTCTTCTCTTTGGTCTTCCCCAGAAATCCCTCCATAAGCTACAACTTGTCCTAAACTCAGCAGCTCGCATCATTACAAAAACCCCTTCTTTCCATCATATCACCCCTGTTCTGCAGCAACTCCACTGGCTCCCCATAAAATACCGAATTCAATTTAAAATAATTTTGCTCACTTTTAAAGTAATCCATAATCTTGCCCCTCCTTATCTATTCGATCTACTTCAAATTGCCAGTTCTTCTCGTTCTCTTAGATCATCTGCTTCCATTCGCTTGGCTGTACCCCCTGCCCGTCTCAGTACTATGGGGAGTAGAGCATTCAGTCACTCGGCGCCCATTCTGTGGAACTCCCTTCCACCTGACATCCATAATTTAGATTCTCTCTCTCTCTCTTTAAAACCAGACTCAAAACCCATCTATTTACTAAAGCTTACTCTCCTTAAATTCACTGTTTTCCTTTGTACATGCTTGTTTTTTGTGTTGTTTGGTTGCTTGTATTTATTGTTTTTTGTACAGTGTCCTTAAGTATTATGAAAGGCGCGTATAAATAAAATGTATTATTATTATTATTATTATTATTATTATTATTATTATTAATAATTCCCAAGGAAAACTGAAGTGGCGCTTATGAGTGCTTGTAATAACTGAAGCAGGCAAAGTGGAGGTTTTAAATAGGAGGCGTGAGGACAATTCTACGCTGCAGTGTGAGCGGAAGAAGCCTCACTGGAATGCGGGAGCACAGAGTACCAGCACTGAGGCGACGCGTGACGTTGGCGGTGCATGAATGCGGAAGCGTGCAGAGCCGGCGCGAGTGAGAGGCAACCTGATATGTATTGTATGCCGGCGTATGTAGTGTGATCCTTGTGAGAGAGAGCTCCGCAATGAATGCCGGTGTGGAGAAAAGGAGCTTGAGCTCGGCGAGGATTAATCGTAGTCATGGAACAGGCTGGGGTCGAAGCAGAAGAGATGTGAAGCAGTCAGTGATCCATGCTTGTAGTCGGTAATGGGTAAGAGGTCGGCAACACAAAGTATCCAAAAGCTAGAGTCAGAACGAGAGGCAAAATCGTGGTCGGGAGAACAAAGCGTTGTCGAGATCCGATAGACAATGAAGAGAAAAAACGCTAGAATATTAGGCTAGTGAGGCACTCAAAAATCTGGCGACGTGGCGCTGTCAGAGCATGGTTTAAATAGGTATGAGCTGATTACTGATAGCATCCAGGTGTGCAGAGAACAGAGGCGGTGTGATGTAATGAGTTGCAGGGAACATGGATGAGGAGTGCTTAGGTGATCATGACGGGACTGTGGCTTGGCGTGTTGTGACAGCACAGGCTTCTGACTCTGAGCAGCCAGCTCAAGCTTCTTCCCCTCAGCGTCCAAGTCCCTTTCCTGAATGGCAGCAACTGCGTCTCGTACTCCTGTCGTTTATTTTTTAACTCCAGCTCCTTCAGTGCCAGTTGCAAGGCAGGGTCCACTGAATCGGTTGGGCATTCAGGTCGGACAACTGCCAATTGTAAATTCAAAATAAATTAAAATTTTATTTGTCACATACACAGTCATACACAGTACGATATGCAGTGAAATGCTTAGACGACTGCCCGTGACCTTAGAATAAAAGACTATTAAAGACTATTAAAGACTATTTATAAGAAAAATATAATAAAGAAAGTAGAAATAGATTTAACTAAGAATAAAAGATATGTACAGTACAAATATACAAATATACAATAAGAAAAATATAAGAAAAATATAAGAAAAATAAAAATATAAGAAAAACATAAGAAAAATATAAGAAAATAAGAAAACCTGGGTGTAAATATAGAAAAAAAAAAAAAAAAATATATATATATATATATATATATATATATATATATATATATACGATAGAAGAAAATATAAGAAAGCCTAGGTGTACCTAGGTGTACAGTATAGAAAAATATGGAATATAAATAGAAATTTCCTGGGGGTGTGCAAGTATGCTGTAAAGAGTTCATACTTAAAGTGACTTGTGTATATAGAATAAATAGTAATGTAGTGTGAAGGGTGTGCAATGATTGTCCCGAATGTCCAGAGAGAGTGCAAGAAGCATGAGTGTGGGTGTGTAAAGTGGGTCAGTCAGTACTGTATGGTGTGCTAGTTGAGAGACCGTATCGCCTGCGGGAAGAAGCTCCTCCTCAGTCTCTCTGTATTGGCCTTCAGGGAGCGGAATCACTTTCCTGACCTCAACAAAGAGAACAGTCCATTGCTGGGGTGGCTGAGGTCTTTCACAATCTTCCTGGCCTTGGTCTAGCACCGCTTGCTGTAGATCGAGTCTAGGTCAGGGAGGTCGGTGTGGATGAATGCGCTTAGCTGATCGCACCACCCTCTGAAGAGTTTGCCTGTCCTGCATGGTGCTGTTCCCGAACCAGGTCGTGATGTTTCCCGTCAGGATGCTCTCTATGGTGCAGGAGTAAAAGTTCCTGAGCACCTTGGAGGGCAGTCAAAAGTCTCTCAAGCGCCTGAGGTGGTAGAGACGCTGTCGGGCCTTCTTCCCCATGGTGATGATGTGACAGGACCAGGACAGGTCCTGCGTGATGTGGACACCAAGGTATCTGAAGGTGTCTACTCTCTCCACTGGACTGTTGTTGATGACAGGGGTCTGGTAGTTTCTCTCCTACTTTGTGCTAAAGTTCACTACCAACTCCTTCGTCTTGCTGATGTTTAGAAGGAGATTGTTCCTCTGGCACCAGTGCTCCAGATTTCCATTCTCCTCCAGGTAGGCCGTCTCATCATTGTCAGTGATCAGGCCCACCACCATGGTGTCATCAGCAAACTTGATGATGGTGGTGGAGTTGGTAGAGGCTACGCAGTCGTGTGTGTACAGAGAGTACAGTAGAGGGCTCAGAACACAACCCTGTGGTGTTCCAGTGCTGAGCGTGAGGGAGGCTGAGACATGTCCACCCATACATACAGCCTGTGGTCTGCCAGTTAGGAAGTTGGAGATCCACTGACACAGAGATGAGCTGAGTCCCAGGTGCTCCAACTTGGTGGTGAGTGTAGAGGGAATTATGGTATTAAATGCTGAGCTGTAGTCGATGAAAAGCATTTTAACATAATTCCCCCTACTATTGTCCAGGTGTGTGAGAGATGTATGAAGAAGATGAGCAATGGCGTCATCTGTGGAGCGGTTTGAATGGTACGCGAACTGAAGTGGATCCAGTGTGACGGGTAGTGAAGAAATGATGAAGTCTCTGACCAGCCGTTCAAAGCACTTCATCACCACTGATGTGAAAGCTACAGGTCGATAGTCATTGAGGGAAACAGGATGTGGTTTCTTCGGAACAGGAACAATGATGGACTCTTTGAAGCATGTAGGGATCACCAACTGAGATAAAGATATGTTGAATATCTCTGTGAACACAGGTGCAAGCTGGTCTGCGCAGGCTCTGAGGACTCCACCTGAGATGCCGTCTGGTCCTGCTGCTTTTCTGGTGTTCACTCTTTTGAAGGCTCTTTTCGGTTTCCAGTGCTGACAGTGTCTTCCTGTCTGTAGCCATTAGCGCCACTAGCATTAACATCGCTAGCGTCTTTAGCTGCAGCCTCAAAGCAAGCATAGAATGTGTACCGGATGTTGGTGCTTTATAGTCCGTTATCGTTCTTAGTCCCTGCCACAGGCTCCTAGAGTCACTCTGTTGGAGTTGTGACTCTAGTTTCCTTCCGTAGCACTGCTCGCCTCTTTCACTGCCTTCCGGACGTTATATGCCGCAGCCTTGTACACGTCCATGTCCCCCGACGCAAGTCCCGCGTTGTAGGCAGCAGTGCGAGATCTCAGAGCGTCACGGATGGTTTTATCCACCCACGGCTTCTGATTGGGAAACGTTCTGATGGTCATTTTCTGTACGGTATTGTTACGGTTTCCTACGTAGATGTTAGGTTAGCTGTAGGTTCTAGGGGAGATAGGAAGCCGACATAAGAAAAAAAAAAAAAAAAAAAAAAAAGAAATATAAATATAGTAAAAACTGTAAAAACAGTATATATATATATACTATATATATATATATATATATATATATATATATATATATATATATATAGTAAAAACATATATATATATATATATATATATATATATATATATATATATATATATATATAACAGATTCAATTCAACAGTGGGAGCCACGAGCAGAGCTTAAAGCAAAGAAATAAATAAAACAAAACACCTTCTAACTAATGCGCGGCAGTCAGTCTTACCTAACAAACAAAACAAAAACAAAACTAGGGAGTAAGATGCCCGCTAACTACACTGGCTAACCAAAACAAAAATACAACGAATAGATCTCGCTCCTAACTAGTGTGCCTAAACAGCGCTATCCTCTACGTGCTGCGTATGTACACCCTAGGGCATACTAGCCTTGACGCCACACCGCAAATTGGAGATGCGCCCACGAACTCACGCTGGGCGTAGACGAACAAAACACACACAGCTAGTACTTTAGCGTAACAAATCGCCACCACCATGTTTGAAATACCATAAGTAACTATTTCAGAATCGCCGTAAGAATATGCATGAATGAAAGAAAGAAGCCGCGCCGCTGGCTGCGTCACTTCCGGGTTCTTATACTTGACTGGGGCCACCTCATTGGTTCCCATGGGATTCGCTGTCGCGCTGGGAACAGTGATTGACAGGGGCGATGTCCAATCCCAGGACCTGAAAGATACGGGAGCCAAAAGACAAGACATCCCACAAAATATTACGGGACGTAACATCCGTTAGTTTCCCGTTTGAGGTTGGCCTTGTTAAAGTCCCCCGCCACAATAAGCGCAGCATCCCGGTGTTGTGTTTGGTGCTGTGTGAGTGCCTCATGCAGCTCGCATAAGGCAATGTCCGCGTCCGCTTGTGGTAGAATATAAGCAGCGCTAATTATGACCGATGTAAACTCCCGAGGAAGATAAAAAGGACGACACTTGATAGTCAATAGTTCCAGGTTGCCCCGAAGGAAACGAGCTGGCGTCAGGAACAGGCTGAGAGCCCGTGCACACCGCACACCTCTGCCTAGCATCCTGCTCGCCAACGTCCAGTCACTGGAAAACAAGCTCGATGACCTCAGGGCCAGGATAAAGTTCCAGAGAGACATTCGGGACTGGAATCTCCTCTGCTTCACCGAGACATGGCTGAACCCAGCGGTGCCAGACCACGCCATTCGCGTCCTTTGTTCTCCCTCAGGATCTCACTCGGCCAGCTCGGATCCGGAGTTAAAAACGTCGAATTGTACATTGTAAACCAATAGAAATAAGAGTATCTCTATCGTACTTAATGCACTCGATGGTGATGAATTACCGGGTTTGAAGTTATCGAAAATTTACTTAAAAAGCAAAAACAAGTTAAAGAAGGTCGACCTCACCGGCGCCATCTTGTACCTCCCCATGTCCTGCTACTGTTCTTGTTGTACTGTCCCTTGGGAGAGGTTGAGTACCAACTCCCTCAGATACATCCCGCTCAGGTAAGACCTGTTCAGCCACAAGTGCCTTATAGATTGTGGCCCTAACCACCTTTTTACTAGCCGATTTAGGAACCAAAATATTAAAGAAATCAGCTATTAGGAGAAGATCATATTTTCTATATTTATCAAACTCCTCTAAAGTAGGATAAAGAGTGAACATGGTCAAATCAAATGCAGCCATCTTGAAATGGAAAATTACTCACACCAGCTGAAACTCTAAATACAATGCTATAATTGATAGTCTTTTTTGATAATCACGGACTAGCCCCCACTTCTGTTACGTCCCAGTCTAGGGTTGGTCTGTACAGCAAAGGATTGGTTCGGGATTCTATTTTAAACTCTATGATGAAGGTGGAACACAGTGGTGTAATATAACAGAAAGAACTAGACAGATATGTTAATTTACAAACAAATGAGGTTTGTATTGCTTTACAAAAAGCGCATGCAAATAAAGACACATACACAACACCAGGCTCAGCTTCAGGGTGGACCCAGGCCAAAATAATAAACAAAAAAGGTATCTGTATTTTAGAAGCTAGCTTACCTAGCAAACAAAACACTAACAAACGTACATATGCCTTACCTATCTCCCTAAACCAAAAACAGGGAACAAATTCCCTTTTTCCCCAAATAATTGGCAGCCACACCCCTACTACTGGTGAGTGCACAAACATAGAGAGAATTCACAAACAACATACAGTGTAACCTTGGATTATGAGCATAATTCATTCTGAAAGTGGACTTGTGTTCCAAAACACTTGTAAACCAAATAATCATTTCCCATAAGAAATAATGAAAACTCAAAGTATTCGTTCCACAGCCCCAAAAATCAAATACATAATAATAATTAATACAATCTATAAAATAAAAATAAAACAAATTAATCTGCACTTTACCTTTAAAAAAAAGTACAAATAAATCCTGACAGATAAGTGTTTCCGTTGGTGCATGCAGGCGTTTTAACAGGAAAAAACGAAATCTCATATTATCGCATATTAACGGAATCACTTTTTTGTTTCACAATAAACGCATAAACACAGCGGAAACACCGTTTTCACAGAAAAAAAGCGAGGCTGGCATGAGCGCATACTAACAGAATCACTTTGTAAGTTTCACATCAAATGGACACACACATAAACACAACAGAAACACCGTCTTAACAGGGAAAAAAGAAATCTCTCTGACACTGGCATGAGCGCATACTAAAGAAATCACTTTTTAAGTTAACACAACAAACACATACACACACAATGGAAACACCGTTTTAACAGGAAAAAAATAAATCTCTCTGACCTGGCGTGAGCGCATACTAAGGAAATCACTGCTGTAAAGTAAAAAAAAAAAAAAATGAACAAGCACCTTACCTTTGAAAAGAATCACGACAGAGCAGAGTTTCTGTGTGTTTGTGAAGCCGGGGAGGGGGTGAAAAGGTGAAAGAGCGCCTGTGCGTGTGTCAGGGTGTGTGTGTGTCGGTGTTAAATTACGCGCGCACACGCATAAGAGACGAGCAGAGTTTCTGTGTGTTTGCGAAGCTGTGGGGGGGATGGGTGAGAAAGTGATGCTCTGTGTCAAAATAAGAGTTGCATGCGTGATACATGATACTCCGCGCTCGTAAACTAATACTTGATCGGTTTCCGATTAAAGATTTATTAAAAATCTTTGCTTCGGTTTGCGGAACACTGTGGAAACCATGTTACTCACAAGCCGAGGTTCCACTGTATTTACAAAGAGCCAGCAACCAAACCAACAGGACAAAGCAATAATCAAAGTGGAAGCCAAAAGTCAAAAGCAAGAATACATAATCAAATATCAAAATTCACAATAACAACAAAAACTCTCCAACACATCCAACACCTCGTCTACAGTACATGCCTCCCCATTCCCGCGTCTCTCTCTGATTTATGAATGGTTGATGGTGTCACTCAGGGCAGACGCACATGTGTGGAAGGTCAGGCAGCTGCCGGTGTAATGGCAGTCGGAAAACCTGGAGTGGAGTCCGGAGCGGCGCACAACCTGGTCACAATATACACACACACACACACACACACACACACACACACACACACACACTACGAAGCACAGCAACACAGATGCATAAAACACACACACAGCGAACAACATGCTGCGAGTTATAACAATATATATATATATATATTACACCGGCAGCTGCCTGACCTTCCACACATGTGCGTCTATATATAAAATGTTATGGTGTGCGTCTGTGATGGGCGTGCGCCCAAATCAATATCGCTCCTCACTCACTCCAAAGCTCACTAGGTAGGCGGCTTCCCCTTCAGCAGGTGTGCGAAGGACCGGGGCCGCCTAACTAGGCACTAGTGATCCCGAGCTTCTCGGGGTCGTTTGGGCTACTGGACGTGGTGTGAGTGCGATGCGCGCGTGGAAGGGTAACAATCTAGCAGGGACTTCAAAGAGGCGAGTGCGCCTTGATCTCCGCTGCAAGGAAAGCCGCGAGTTCGCTGCTGGAGCTCCTGCAGCTCTTCAATTCTCGCACAGAGCCGGATTATGTGACCCTGCCACCGGAAGGTGCAAGGTGGATCACGTCATGGCCCTTGGTCACAGCCAGGGAAAGCCGCCCAGCCGCCGGATGTCCCGTCTGAGGCTGCACCCATAGAGAGAGCTGGGAGGGGGCGGTCCAGCCATCCAGCAAGAGGAGAGTCAGTGTGAGCATACGGAGGCAGGAGCTTCTGTCCACGCGGGCCCATGCTGCCTCTCTGCCCGCCCCCACTGCTCACCAGCCTGTGCCTGCATGCCAGCAGGGCACTGCCTACCGGACCTGCATGTGCACAACATTCCTTCCCCTTCTTTCCATCCTCCCTCCTTTAACCCTTTCTTTCCCCATTTATCCTAAATAAATTACCCTTTTTCCCCACAAGACCTCGCCTCGTGTCCGTGCTTTATGGTACATTTATTGTGCTGCCCGTGCGACCTTGGGTCAAACCCGTTACTATACTGTATATGCTTCTAGGTGCAATTATGGAAGCAAGGAAGCAATACTTCTACTGCTACGCTAATGGCATACATCTGTATGTTTCATCAAAGCCAGATGTCAGAAATCAACTTAAAGAAGACCCATCTGTCTGTAGGCAAACCTTTGACATAAACCTAAATAGTGATTGTTGATTGAAATCACAGTGAAAAATACTTTGTTGCATGTTGTGTGTTAATATAGGATAATGGAGATATTATATAAGGAGTGTGTGTGTGTGGGTGTGTGTGTGTGTGTCGCTGGACATTATGTTCTGCTGTGTGTAGAACATTTTCTCTGTGAGACACATATAGAGTGCAGCATGGTGTGTCAGTGCAGTGTAATTACCCATGTGACGTTGGGAGGCTGACAGTGCGATGTTGAGCTCTGCAGCTGTCTGAAATTACAGTGGCACATCACAATCTGTGCCAAGAGCCGAGGAAACCGCGATCATCACCCTTACGAACAGTGTGCCTTTAGGAAAATCTGTTTTTCTGGAATCTTAACTACAAGAAATGCATGAAGAAATGTGCTGCAGGGTCTGACATGTGTCAGCAAGCATTATGTTAATATCTCATTGTTTGATTTTAATCCATTGTTTCATTTCATTTCATTCGCTAAAGCTCTTAATCTCCATCAATGCTTCATTTGATTCCACCTCATTTCTAAGCCGCTTCGTGCTAAAGCATCTGCCAAATGAATAAATAATTACACAACAGAGAGTTTGGAGCATCTTAGATTTTAGTAATTGTGAGCAATCAGCTGCTCATTAACTTCTAGGATCACTAAAAGCAATATTTAAGTGATTTAAAGTAATTTATTTTGGTATTGATTACTTGATTTTCATCGACACCTGCTGGTCTTAAACATTCTCTCAAGATTTATCCACTTTTTGACCTTATCTCACAGTAAACCAACAAAGCAACATTGCTTGCGATATTTAATCAGCGTGATATCACAATCGAACTAAATAAAAGAGGTTTATTAGTTTATTAGTTCCAGATTATTAAAGACAAAACCATACTTTCATTATTGCTCCATCTGGGCTCATGCGTGATTTATGTAATTGTCAACGTAATAATTGATAGGTGCAATGATAGCTTAAAATATTGTCAGAAGAGTTTGGATTCTGTGCATTAGGGCTAAAAGGAGAATAAAAAATACAATTAAAAAGTTAAAAGTTAAAAGAAAGTACCCTTAAGAAAAAAGATATATGGAAATATATTGTAAAATATAATGTAATATATCATATAATATATATGTGTTTATAGGAAACTAGTGCTTAAATTTATTAATACATATTGCAATGCCGACAAAAACCATTATATTTAAACTTATAATTGTTTTATTGAAACATTATTGAAACTTATTATAGATTAATACACACACTTTTACTTTGTCACTGTGCTCTGATTAAGGATACTCCAAGATGAGTTCTTCTTCTACTTCTTGTTATTATTATTATATGGTCCCACATTTCTTGCCTACAGTATATGATCCTTTAAAAAAATCTTTGCTCTGTCATGTGTGTATAGATAGATATTGCCTAGGTTGTGCTATATATATAGTGTATAAATGTCATTACCAATAAAGAATTAAAACACAATATACAGAATTTCTTTTATATTAAGCCTATTGTTTGTGTGATTTCACTTATCTCTTATCATAGTTTTGATTATGCATTTATGACTGAGGCGCGTGGCCACAAATGTGCAGGGCAACGCCAGGCCTCGGTGTCAAGTCAGCAAAAACCACATTTAAAAACCATGCGTTATCAAGCATGATTCATCCAGACCTTTAGGTGGTGGTAGTACACCACCTACTTTGCCTGTACAGTGGCAGATAAAATGAATAAGAAGACCAAGAAGAAGACAATGTGGATTAGCATTTCTAGGTAACTAACACTAGTGAGGTTGAAGGTTGTTGTTTTGTTTTTTATGGGTTTGTTTTTTAATGGTAAAAATCAGTCAGCTTGTTACAGTACAGTGGAACCTTGGATTACGAGCATAATTTGTTTCAGAAGTGGACTTGTGTTCCAAAACACCCGTAAACCAAATCATCATCTTCCCATAAGAAATAAGCCCCAAAAATGAAATACATAAAAATAATTAATACAATCTATAAAATGAAAATAAAACAAATTAATCTGCATTTTACCTTTAAAAAAAAGTACAAATAAATCCCGACAGACAAGTGTTTCTGTTGGTGCGCGCAGGCGCTGTGAGTGTGTGTGTGGAATTAGCCCCTTCCCTCACCTCATTTTACACAGTAACACTCCTCCTCTCTCTCCCCACCTCGCTTTTTAAGTTTCACAACAAACACACACACACAAACACACACAACGAAAACACCGTTTTAACAGGAAAAAAATTAATGTCTCTGACACTGGCATGAGCGCATACTAAGGGAATCACTGCGGTAAAAAAACAACAAAAAACAAATGCCGCAAACGCACACACATAAGAGACGCTGAAAGAGAGAGGGAGATGTTGATTATGCAAGTAAGAGATGAGCACTAAGATCCAGCAGGGGAGACGATTACACACAATTCCGCAGCGCAAGAGTGACGCTCGGTGTCAAAATAAGAGTCGCATGTGTGATACATGATACTCGGCACTCGTGAACTAATACTTGCTCGGTTTCCGATTAAAAATTTATTACAAATCTTTGCTCGGTTTGCGGAACACTCGTAAACCAGGTTACTCGCAATCCGAGGTTCCACTGTATTATTATTAGGCATGTCCCTAGTTAACCAGTGTTAACCAGTGTGGTTTGACATATAAAATTACTTTACCTTTTCTTTTTTTTTTTTAATAGTAAATTAATGTTACTGCATGATCAGTTTTTGCAAACCAGTAGTTTTATTATAGAGTGTTCAGTGTTTAACAGTAGTTATCAGAACATATAATGTTAGAGACATCAGTTAATTATGTTCTTTAAATAAAGACCAAACTGTTTGTTTGTAGAATGTTTATATTGGTAATTATATCCACTTTACTTTAACTAGGTTCTTTTCAGAAGTATCTGAGGATAACAAGAATCTCAACAAAGAAACTGCAGGAGAATGTTCTGGGGTCTCCATCAGCATCACATCATCAGTCAGACAAGCAGCAGCTGACGAGCAAGCTCAAGCCCGCCTCTCAACCTTCAGAAAGTTGGGAATGGGAATGTATTTAAAAAAAAAAAAAATTGTTCCATTAGATACTAAGCAGCTTCGGGAGTTGCATACTTTGGACATCCACCACAAGAGAAGAGCAATATAGCTGGTGAGAGAGAACTTTTCCAGCCCTGTTCCTGTAGGCCTTACATACAGCAAGCAACCAATTTTCCCTTTAAAAATTTTAATCTCCTTTTTGACTGATTCTTTTCACTGGAAGATTGTCACAATGCTGTGACCTTTGTGACCCCTGTATGAATCATACTTTCAGTTCAGCAGTGTGACATTTTGTATCAGTATCATTTAGTGTCTTGATTTGACAGATTTTGCTGGCGTCCATTGTATTGTGTAAATTGTAAATTTATTACACAATGAAAACTGTACAGTCTATTGTATTTTGCACATTTTAAGTTTATTCAATTTATGTGTTTATTTTCGCGCATGGGCTCGATTTACAAATTAGTTGTATTAGTAAACTAATATTCGTAATATTGTTAACCTGCTGGTTTTAATGTTGTGATGGACAGAGGTCAGTATGAACACTGACTCGTCTCAGATGGTGTTTGTTGTGGCTCATCACTGTATGCTGTTAATTGAGGAGTTTAGATATGTTCAGTAAAACTATAATGTTTTTCATTTGTTTTTCATGCATCTCATTTATATCTGTCTTTAATCTCATTGTGGTCTTGTATAGGAAGAAATTGATATATTTACTTAAATTCAATACATTATGAAGTATATTGTTAAATATAAAATTACATACATTATGACATATATTTAAATATATTTCTTAATATATGAAAAGCGGCAATTCTTTATGTATTTTTCAGTATATTGTACTATATTAATGCAATATATTATTCAGTGTATTGTGAATATATTTAGATCAGAACATTAAATCATTCGATATATATCGGCAGACAATATATAGAGAAATATATTTTCTTTGCATAAGACTACAATTAAATGTCCTACATACTCCACACCATTTAACGGGTTTATATTACAGCTTTCTTTTTATTATTTGGTATCAGTGTTGGGTGATATGGCTCGAAAATGACATCGCTGTAATTTCAGCCTGAATGATGATAGATGATGTTTATTATTCATTTTGGATTATGTAGAATTATGTAGCCTGCCATTCATGTCTCTCACTTTGAGCTGTTACAATAGAAACAACAACAAACTAAAGCACATTCATTTACAGTACTGTGGAAAAGTCTTGAGCTCCCCCACCCACCATTTCTACTTCAATTTAATTAAACGAAGTTCATTAAAATAAAGGGAACAAAGGATTTAATGCGTCAGACTGCAAAGTATCTAAAGATATATCATATTTTTATGAATGGGTCTTTATGCAACAACCTCAGCAGCAACCTCATTTTCCCTCTTGTCTGTTCCAACCATGCAGCATTCAGCATTACCAGTATACTAATCACCGGGCTCAAACTATATTGATATTGATATAAATGGTAATGTCTCTTCCTATTTCTCATTTTTTCTTATTCCCATTTTTATTTCAATAATAAATATTTTTCCCAGCCCTATTTGGTATTTGACATTATATTGTATATTATTTTGTACTTACTTGCAACACCAATCCAGGTCACTTCTCTTTACACTCCCTAACACTTCCACTTTATTTCCTGGCTCTCAAGCATACACGTTTAAATAACAAGCAAGGCAAAGAAATTCATTTTTAAGCCTTCTTTAGCATATCAAGTACAAAGATAGAGAGTCGAGGTCTATGTGTAGAAATGCTTTCATGCTTTAACACAAAATTACAGTTCAGGTTAAGGCCAGCAATCAGGCATGAGTCACAGCATAATCCAATAAACGAGAGAGAGAGGCAATAAATGATAGTAAAAAAATGGGCAGTAAATGATCAGAAGAATAGCAAGACAAATGTACAAATGTCAAGTTGGAAAAGACTTTTCTATAAATGTTCATTTCCCCCCTATTTTCTCTCTAATTTGCTCTTGGTCACTTCTCACCCTCTCTTTCTCAGCTTTCCTAAAACATAAAAGGGAAGGCTGACACATGCTCCATCTGAGACACATGAACCCAAAGAAATATGTATTTTTAAACTGTTGCATTACAGCACACTGGAACAGAAAATCTCTATCCCACTCTTCCACTTACAGTACGATTCGGTTCGATTCCTGCCTCTGGGTTTTCATGTTCTCCCTGTGCTTGCTGGGTTTCCTCCCAGTGTCCAAAGACATGCAGATTGGGCTAACTCGACTTCCCAAAATTGCCCAAAGCAAAATTGTGTGAATGAGCAAATGAATGTTGACCGGGGGTCCTACCCATGGTCATAAAAATGGAAATAAATACAATGGTAATTACCACTGGTCCTTCTCAGTCCCTAGTTTAATTTACAGAGATTCCTAGATGGATAGATTAATAATTAATTATATGAAATTATAATCGAATTAATACAATACAATACAATACAATACAATACAATACACATAATACAATATATATATATATATATATATATTTTTTTTTTTTTTTTTTTACAGTTATATTCAAGTACTGGATTTTGTTGGCTAAAATAGCTTGGTGAAGGTTAAACTGGACCATCATCCATCGTGATTATGGTCCAGGTAGTGACCACAGTATTAAGAAGTTATCCTGGGCAGAGGTGTCTTATGAGGTTAAATTTCCAATATCTCCAAAGCTATTGGGCCCTAGTGCAAGACGCCTAGGCCTCACCTATTCTGCTCGAAAAACATTTCCCAAATCACAACAAATGTGTTTCAATATTTTATTATAGTAGCATGGGAGAAAATAGCCTGGTAGGGCCTGGTACTGTGTACTACTAAAAGATGCCTGGCTTCAGAAAGTATAAGTCCAGCCACATTGTTGTTGTTCTATAGATTGACTACACAAGAACAAAAGAGGTGTTTTCACTAATTGGTTTGAGTCTATCTGGCTGAAGAGTTGTGCAGCAACAAATATATGTGGCAGTACTTTTACTTTCTGAAGCCAGGGTTTCCACCTCTGAGATTTGAGCTGGTGGTCCACAAGTGGAGAGAACAGCTACCTGCCAAAACGTAGGTTCAGCACTTTCAGCAAGAAAATACACCTGATAACGTTATGTCATCTTCCACAACACTTTGTCTCCTACGTTAGTGCATTAACGCTGAAAAACAGTCGACTAGCTGAGTAATATAGAGTAATTACCCACAATGAAATGGCTTCACATGCATGTCTGAACAAAAATCTGTAATTATAATTAATGGAATACAGGTTAAAGTAATGCCCTCTCCTGAATGTACTTTTTAAAACTTTTTTTATTTTTTTTTTTTATTTCACTTTTATCCTCTTTGAGTCCTCATGCATAGAATTTCTATTTCTCCACTGCACCTGTCAACCCACTGCTAAATAAAATAGTATGACAGAAGTGCTGGTACGTTTGAGCTCGAAATAGTGACACAAAATAAAAACAATCTATTTTTCCATCATGGTTTCCTGCACATTGGACAGATTTGGGAACTGTGGGAATTGTCTGCAATACCGGAAATGATGTTTGCCGTTTGTACAGAATGTTTTCCCTGATGAAAAGTTATCTAAGAAGAAGATCATCATTAAAAATAAACACTCAATAATTGCATTTGAAGCTGTATATCCCAAATAATTTCATTGCTGTTGCTTGAGAAACAGTTTTCCAGAGAAGGGGCTGACAGGAAGTAAATATTCTTTATTTAATGTAATACTGTTTGAAAAGCAATGCAATTAGGCATGTAGACGTGGTTAAGATGATCTGCTGAAGTTCAAACTAAGCATCAGAATGGGAAAGAAAGGTGATTTAAGTGACTTTAAACATGGCATGGTTGTTGGTTGTTGGAGTATTTCTGAAACTGCTGATCTACAGGGATGTTACCATCTCTAGGGTTTACAGAGAATGGTCAGAAAAAGAACAAAAAATATCCAGTGAGGGCAGTTCTCTATGTAAAAATGGCTTGTTGATGGCAGTGGTCAGAGAACTGACAGAAAGGCAACAGAAGCGCAAATAATCTCATTACAACTAAGGTATGGTATGCAGAAGAGCGTCTCTGAAGGCACAACACATTGAACTTTGAAGCAGACTTTGAACCCGGTGGCCACACTAGGTGCCACTTCTATTAGCTAAGGAACTGAGAATAGAATTCAAATGGGCTCACCAAAATTGGACAGTATAGATTGGGAAAATGTTGCCTGGTCTGATGAATCTAAT
This sequence comes from Clarias magur, assembly GCA_013621035.1. Lineage (NCBI taxonomy): Eukaryota > Metazoa > Chordata > Actinopteri > Siluriformes > Clariidae > Clarias > Clarias magur. The sequence continues at coordinate 223,064 of QNUK01000717.1, forward strand.
CAATTTCTGCCGCAACATTGGGATGGTGGGGTCCGAATCTGGTGTGAAAATGTTGTACTAATGGGCAGTATCAACCGTTGACTTGTAGCAGTGGTTCAGGCTGGGTTGTTGGTGGTGTAATGGTGTGGGGGAATCTTTCTTGTCATACTTAGTAGTACTAGTAGCAGCTTAGTACTAATTGAGCATACTGTAGTTCAAATGAAACAAGGTACTACAAGTTATTGTTGCTGACCATATCCATCCCTTTATTCCTTTATTCTTCTATATTCTATCACCATAATTGCTGGAGGGCTGCAATCTCCATGCACACAGACCTGAGGCAAGAATCGAACCTAGAACCTGAAGGTGGAAGGCAACAGTGCTTAACAACTAAGCCACCTTGTATATATTGTACATTTCTTGGCATAAAACTATTTTCCGCATTGCCAATGTTATAAAAAGTTATATTAAAAAAATGACCTGGTTTAGAAATTTAGACCACAGATACGAACCACATGGCATTATTCATTATTCAGAATGAGGCATTGCTGGGTTTAAATGGAAGTAATATTGTACTGTATGTACAGGCAACCAGATTAAATGCAAAAGTGAGATAATAAAGCATGTGTATAATGTAGCAACATTTTTAAACATCTAGAAAAAAAAATTGAAATAGTTATTTTATGATATATAACATTGTTATCATTTCAAATGTTTCTTGATTAAGGATAAATAATTATTTAAGGGCAGGGTTTTTCAGGCATCGGGGACTATGTGATGACTCACTATGATTTCCAGTTTGAATATGCCAGAACGAATATTGAGAATACCAATCAGCCATCATATTAAAACCACGTAATATTAACACATTAACACTGATTATCAATTATACACCAGTAAACTTCTGAAAGGATCAGGACACCCAAGGCTTATCCGTGCCTGCAGGCATCAAATGCCAGCCGGTCCAGTCTGACAAACAAGTCTGATCCATGGAGGCTCCACCCAGCAACCCACAACACCCAAAGGATCAGCCACTAATGTCACAGTTCCAGACACCACAGCACATCCGCAGAGGTCTAGCGAAGAGTTGCTCAGGTGGCACAATGGGAACCTGCACAATAATGGGAATAATGTTTGACATTGTAATGTCATGATTGATCGGTGTATATATATCGAAAGCAGTCAAATGATGTTTTTTTTTTTTAATGGCATGCTTTTAATTATGACAGGTTTAATAGCGGTTTAAAAGGTTTAAAAGGTTTAAATAAACAATATACAGTGCTTAAGGCTGAAGGAAATGCTAAAATGTTTATATAGAATTTGATTTCACCTCACTTGACTTGTCTACATATCACTGATCCCTAATCGTTTTTTTTTTTTTCTTTTTCTTTTTTTTTTTTTCAAATATCGCAATACATAAATAAAAATAACGCACCGTCAGATCAGGAGGATGTCAGCAGAACACACTCGCTCTAAGCAATATGATTTACTACCTGTATCCTTTAAAGCTGAAAGCTGGCAGTTTCTTTTGACAAAAAAAAAAAATGATAATAAAATCATATGATTTTTTTTACAGCTCTTATGATGACTTGTTTACAGCTAAGTGTTTTTGTTTTTTTTTTTCTTTTTTGCTTCTTCTTTTTTTTTTATTCAAATTTCCATCAAGGCAATAGACACAGGTTTAAAACAGGCACAGTGCATTAGGTGGAAAACCAACAACATAAAAATTATTTTGATCTGAAAAGTACTGCTAAAACCAAAGTGTACTTCGAGGTTATCCAAGTTTCACAGAAACTACCTGACCATAACACTCCAAAGCAGCTCTTTCTGAAAAAAAAGCCAAACAAAAAAAATCATAAAACCTTTCAAGGTGTGATCGTCATGTGTATGCTTTAATACAAGAGCTCACACTTCAGAATGCTTCAGCTCATTTCCCATAGCAGATGATTATATTTGATTTCATTTATTATTTTTTTAGTTTAGATTCAATGAGATTCAATTCACCGAGGCACGAATCTGTAAAGATCCCAAAGGACAAGACTAATTAGCATGTGCAATCTGGTAATCTGTGTATGAAGTGATTGAGCATGTTGGGACACTTTACAAAGCATAATTTCATACACTGCAATATATAAAATTACATAGTGGGGGGGGGTGTAATAATAATAATAATAATTATATATATATATATATATATATATATATATGTATATATATGGAAGGAATAAAACATGAATGTGTGCTGATATTAGAAAATACAGTAGTCAATGATGAGTTGAAGTAATGTCACCTAATGATGAACAGATTTTATCTAACCATACTGTACTATGTTACATACTGTGTTTTTTTTTTTTTTTTTTTTTCAGTAAGATCATATCCCCAGGCATTGTATCCAATTTGGTAAGTCATTTGTTTGTTTGTTTGTTTGTTTGTTTTCTTTTTGTTTTGTTTTTAATCTATTTATAATTACATTTAATGTTGTAGTTACATATTAGCACATTAAAAACAACTTATATATTTAAGACACATGGCAGGGTACACCCTGGACAGGGTGCCAATCCATCGCAGGGCACAGACACACACACTACGGGCAATTTGGGAACGCGAACTAGCCTAACCTACATGTCTTTGGACTGTGGGAGGAAACCCACCAAGCATGGCGAGAACATGCAAACTCCATGCACACAGAGACGGGAATCGAACCTGGCCGTGGATCGAACCCGGACCCTGACGGTGCAAGGAGACAGTGCTAACCACTACACCACCGTGCTGCCCACCATAAACTTTTTGTGATAAAGACATGGTACGTTTCCATTTCTCAATACCAGCTGCATCACCTCTTTCTGCCATTTAATCAGTGAAGAAACGTCCTGTGCAACACCTCAGCTGTCATAAGTGATTTAAATGTGTTCAAACAGTTTTTGGAAAATGTTGGAGCCAAGAAAAAGTGAAGTTCACACTTAGTTCCTGCCCTTGCAGCCACTTCAACAAGAATAAACGCATGCGTCACTTAAAAAGGTATGCTTCACTGAACATCCACGATATGGTCTGTGAAATAGAACATGACGCAATTTGGATGCTGTTCAAACACCATGTAATATAGTTAACACAGCTAGGTGGAGTACTGGAGTATACGCACTGTGGTGAAGCAGAGAAATGATACAAATGATCCATGTTACAAAACTTAAATTATGCACAAGCAATGTACATACATGAGACATACAATTCATGCACTATGTGCGGAGAGTTATTGGTTAAACAGTGCAGCCCTGGATTGTTATATAGTGAGCTTGATCTAATGTGCTGCCTCTACTTTCAGTTTGAATACAAATCCACAATAAAAGCATGAGTTTGAAATATTTTTAATAAAACTTAACCAATGTATATGAAAAATTAATAGTTTACATCTTCCATTCACAGAGTTTATATGTCCTTATACCCGGGCCAGAATGTTTTTACGCTTTTAAAAATGAAACCTACCCTACTGTATGTCACAGTGCACTGAGTACGACAAAACATTGTAGCTTTTTCGCACAGTGAGTTACAGAATTCTTATCGGGATCATCTCATGCACTGTAAAAAGTAATAATCAGTAAACATCACACCAAGCTATAAATGGTGCTACGCGTGTAACACGGCCACACATGCGACAGGCGGTTGCTAGGCAACCCCGCAGCACTAACAATTAAGGGAAACGAGCTACACCTGGCCGGTGGGATATTTAAGCTCCCAGAAACCAGCGCACGCTTTGCGAACATTAGATAGCACCAGGTACGAGAGCGTGGCTCTGGTATAGGGAGTGAAAAGAGAAAAGTGAAAAGAGAAAAGTGAGAAGGGAAAGAGAAAAGAGAAAAGAGAAAAGTGAGAAGGAAAAGAGAAAAGAGAAAAGTGAGAAGGGAAAGAGAAAAGAGAAAAGTGAGAAAGGAAAGAGAAAAGAGAAAAGTGAGAAGGGAAAGAGAAAAGTGAGAAGGGAAAGAGAAAAGAGAAAAGTGAGAAGGGAAAGAGAAAAGTGAGAAGGGAAAGTGAAAAGAGAAAAGTGAGAAGGGAAAGAGAAAAGAGAAAAGTGAGAAGGGAAAGAGAAAAGAGAAAAGTGAGAAGGGAAAGAGAAAAGAGAAAAGTGAGAAGGGAAAGAGAAAAGAGAAAAGTGAGAAGGGAAAGAGAAAAGAGAAAAGTGAAAAGGGAAGGAGATAAGAGAAAAGAGAGAGAATTGAAAAGAGCGGTGGAGAAGACAAGAATAATAACAATAACAAACAAAATACCTGTTCGTTGTGACGAAGCACGGTGACACGCGCCGCCATAAGCGCGCCCTCCTTCCCCTTATAACGCTGTGTGGTGTTCACGCGAGCCGATTATGCCTACCGAAATAAATAATCCAGGGCCCATACCCCTCCAAGTCCTGCGTTGGGGCTCCCATATATGATTAAATACCGAGGGCCGCCATATTGAAGCATCCCCTCATAACAACGTGATTATGTGTCACATGAGATGTGTCACATATTGCTTGTATTTAACAGTTCCACAAACACCATTTATTCTCATGTACTCCAGGGTCTTTAAAGGCAAGTCAACTGAAGCCCACTGTTGGCTCACAGCTTTAAGGACAGCAGCTAAAGGACGGCACGAGCACTGCCATGGTACTTTCTCCCTTGACAAAAGTCAGCCTTCATGATCCTGCCACCAAAAAAGGAAAAGGCAGTTGTGCTCGACATTAAGACCACCTTCCACAGCCATGATTGCCGCTACGGTACTGGAGAAGTGAGCGCTGATGTTGTTCTGCGGTCGCACCAGACTCCCTTCTGTAGCCGCACCCAAGAAGAGCTGGGCAGCGCCAGTTGGCAAAGACAGCAAACGGGTCCACTGCCCATGCGAGCCCACTCTGCCACTTTGCCTGCTGCCATCACTTGCCAGCAGAGTGCCCACATTAAAGATGGGCAATGCCAGTGGACCTACACTAGCACACCCTCACTACTTTCCTCCCTTTCTTTCTTCGTCCCTTTTTAAAAACCCTTCCTTTCGCCATTTTTCCTAAGAAAATTACAATTTATGTTGAAAATTTCACCTTTGTTTGTGTCTGTGGTGCTAAGCAGTGCCAGAACAGAACAACACGGACGGTTCAGAGGCAACAGCTTAGAAGCATTAACTAAGTGTTGCTTAGATGACAATGACATTTTTTGCTGAAAGTGCTGCTGTGACTGGTTTTAAATGTCCCGTAATAATTCTTCGCTTTAGTCAATCACGCTGTAGGTTTTCACAGACGCCACTACACCTGAGCAAACATGCAAAATGGATAAGATTCTGTATTTTACTGATGTAAAAAAAAAAAAAAGAGAATTATCTCTAGACAAATTTGTGTTACACTTTATTCATCATTTCATTAGATTTCTTTTGTGCATGCAAACCTTAAATCAGGCCCCAAGACTGTGATTGCTCATAATAAATTGTTCCATGGCTGTCAAATCATCATCGTTTGAGGAGCCATTGTGCGTTAATGTTCCACAGCGGGGACGTCGTTGTTAAAATAGCATGGTGTGATTAGTTTTAATGAGGATGTTATTATGGAAAAAAACAAGCATCAATGTTTAAAATAAATAAATAAATAAATAAATAAATGACAGAACATAATAGAAAGCAAATTGTTTGGTTTGCGTCCCTATCAATCAGACCTGGTACGAGTGCGAGAAAGTACGCGCAGGCGGCGGCGCCATCGGAGGCGAGAAGACGAGGCACTTCTCAGAAGAGCTGGTGCTCTAGAGTGGAGGACATTTGAGAAAATCAGCGGTGAGCCAGAGATTCGCAATGAACAGGTGGAAGGAGAAGAGCTGGGAATGAGTGTGTAGCTGGAAACACAGGAGCGAAGGAGAAATAAAACAAATATAATTTTTTCACCTTTCTATTTTGTGAGAGGCTGAGACATTCATCTTAAAATCACACACACACACACACACATATATATATATATATGTATATATATTTGTGTGTGTGTGTCATCATCTATATATATATATATATATATATATATATATATATATATATATATATACTACACACACACACACACACACACACACACACACAAACACATCCAGGACCTCTGGGGTCCTCAAGGTGAAAAGGGCTGATGATTCAGTGCTGGCCTGCATAGCCTCTTTCCATTCTCACTCACACTCTGTTTGGCTCCTAATGCAAACCGACGTTTCTATTTATTTCCAAATGCATTCGCAACCGTGCGCGAAACACAAAGTGAAGCGTCTGCCACAGCCGTGCAGGCCGCTCATTCACAATCCCTCAGGAGGAATGTCAAAATTTCCTAATGCATATATGCATTTTCACAGAAAAGTCCACACTTTTTAAGGCATTGTTCAAATACAGTGAAGGTCTTTTTTTTTTTTTTTAAATGCTGAATCCTAAACCCTGTAAACTTCTTTTTCATGAATTCACCATCGTCTCTGCTCTCTGCTGAATACCCATTAAATTCCACCCTGAGCTGTGGAAGAAGAAAACCCGAAAAGGAAAGTATTGAAGGTTGAGGTGAATAAGTCTACCCTGGCAGCTCCTGATTGATTTCTGTCCCAATGGGATGCTTCATGAGTAGCCATGAAGATGATTGGCAACTGACTTCAAGAAGAAATGTATATTACATCACAAAATAAAAATAAAAAAAATGTGAAAATGACTTAAATTTTACACACTAAATAATGCTGGGTTATTTTTACTAGCCAAATGCTGGGTTGCCTCTGTTGGGTAATTTTTCTGGGTTATTTACAGGGAGTTGGTTACTTTTTGTTTAACCCAACTTGCTGGGTTAGCTACAGTGACATCTAACACCACAGACAGGACCGCCCCTCCCCCGAAGTTCACCGGTGTATTCAGTGGCTGTGTCAGCTTTGCGTCTTATTCCTCACGCATTTACTGTAAGAGAAAATGTAAATGTTAAATATAAGGTTTGTATACACACTTTCACTCACCTATGACTGAATCTGTTCACTGTATGTAACATTTTTTACTGTTACTGTGTTAACGTTACACTCAAACTTTCAGCCTGGTCCATGCTATAGCATGCTAGTTTATCTGACAATGGCTGCTAGCTAGCCAAACCAAAGAACCCAACCTGTGTATGAAAGAAACTGCAAAATGTTGCTAAAGCTTTTTTGCTTTCTTTGTAGAATGCTGATTCTGATGTTGGGAGATAATGACCAGCACTGCTCTCAGGCATTAGTGCTTCTCAGTAATAGTATCGTAATGATGTCGCTGTTGAACTTATTTTGTATTATCTGATCTTGTGCTTTTGAAAAATAAATATGAATATTTTTTACATGATTTGTACAATTAATTGGGTGTTTATTGCATATATGTATGGTTTGCAAAACTTAGAGTTTTTTTTTTGTTTTTTTTTGTAATAGACCAGTATATTAAATTAATTTAACTGTTTAAACTGTTTTACCCATATACATGTAAAACATAAAAATTATAATAACCTATGTATGTGGTAGAATTAACCCAGCATTATAGTTGAATATGACCTAGCATTTGGATTGAATATTTTACCCATCTTGCTGGGTTAAATAAATACCCCACGTTGCTGGGTTAAATTAACCCAGCATGTAGTTGGTCCAATATTTATCCAGCAGCTGGGTTAAAAACAACCCAGTTTGGGTTGTTTTTAACCCAGCATTTTTTAGTGTGTAGTCTTTATTTACACATCAGCAGTGCCATGGACTGATTGCCTCCATGCCAGGCTACACTGATCCAGTAATTTATGCTTAAGGAGGCCTGACCAAATATTGAGTGCACGACTGTACTGTACATGCATTTTCAAAATGTCAGTATTTTAAATCCTTTTTTGATTGATTTGAGTAAATATTCCAATATTTTGATATACTGGATAGTTTTTTTTTTTTTTTTTACTGGATATTTCAGCTGTTGCCACCATATTTCAGCTGCACGCCATAATCAACAAAATAAAACAAAGTCTTAAAGTATTTCACTTTGTTCTACAATAATACCTTAAATAGATGGCAAAATATGTTTCACTCCATAAAACATGTGATTATGGAAATAGTGGAAAATCAAAGCAAAACAAAAGGTGGCATCATGTGACAGTTTAAGGCATAATACTTTCCTCTTTCAAAAAATGGGGTATAAATTTGTGCCAGGTGTTTTTCCTAGCCCAAGTTTTCAACTTTCACTTAGACTTTTGAACTGCTGGAATACTGTATGTATGTATGTAGGTGTGTATGTGTGAGTGCGTGCGTGAGTGCGTGTGTGTGTTATTCTCTTGATTTTGTGCTATGTTTTAAAGTTTCATTTCCTGTCATTAAACCACCACTGTTAGTTTCTCGATTCTGATTGGTCAGTAGGTGTTGCTTACGTACTTGATTAAAAAATATATATTAATATGATAATAATGTGTGCTTGTAATGTGCTTATAAACTGAAACAGATGATAAGAAACATAAGAAAACAGAAAGCTACAGTAAGTTCAAAAAGTCTTCATCACTAAAGCTGTAGAGCTTTGAAAGATTTGACGAATTGTTTGCAGCAGCAGCTCTGGCAGAACCCCTGGCTGAAGATCAATATGTTCTTATGCTGTATGTTATCAATTCTATACACTGCAACAAATGGTAGCTTAACAAGTGAAAATATCTTGAATCTAATCTTTTCTATGAGATTCCAACAAGCCAAATCTCTCTCTCTCTCACACACACACACACACACACACACACACACACACACACACACACACACACACACACACACACACACACACATTCTGTATAACATTTATCCCGTACAGGGTTACGAGAAGCCTTAGCCCATCCCAGTATTGTTGGACTTGTGGCCATCACTGGGCACACATACATGCACTCACAGACACTCACTCACTCGCACACTATGAGGAATTTTGAAATACCACTTAGGAAACCCTGCATGTCTTTGAACTGTTGGAGGAAACCACAGCAACCAGAGAAACCCCACCAAGCATGGGGAGAACATGCAAACTCCATGCACACAAACCTGACGGCAGGAATCAAACCCACAATGCTGGAGGTGCAAACCACTACGCCATCATGCCGCCTCCCAGCCAAAATATAAGATCATTAAACCTATATACATTTGATTATTTTAAAGGGTATAACACCCACTGGGAGATAATTTTGGTCGTTTTAAGCACCAATTGCTAGAAAAAAAATCAAAAAAACATTTGCCAACAGAGCAATGACAATAAGATCAACATAAAAGCCCCTACAATAAAAGTAAACATTGTTTAGAAATACAGTACGTTTAATAATCTTATATATTGTTAATTGTAATCTTTTAATAAAAATAAAAAATAGTGGGTACATTCAATTAGGATCAATATTTTCCACTTATTAAAATACCCGTTTCTGCAGTGTAACATCAGGCATCACATGTAGCAGGATTGCAATTTTTTGCATTTTTTTTTAATAAATAGTCAAACACACCAGCAGTCAATAATCTGAAACAGACTTATTTTATTTCAGTTTTATTTAAACAGCGCAGTCCGGTACACTGATTTTTTTTCATAGTTACCTGCCACAGTATCAACACTGACCCACACGTACTCATTTTATATTTTTTATTATTTGAAAATGAAATCTTATTTAATTGCAGACAGAGTATTGATTTATTCAGCACCTCTCTCTCTCGCTCTCGTTGTGTGAATAGCCCCTGCTCCCCCACACATTCATACGACTGTCCTTTCTGTTGAATGTTTATTTAACTGAAAGTGTTTCGGCACTGTAACACTTTTACGATGGAGCTCTCCGGGAAAATAATGACGTTGGAAGAGGAAGTGGATCGTAAGCAGAACGAATCAATCTAGCGTTCACAAAAATAAATTGCAGGGACTCAATTGCGAATATCGCAAACATTTCCTATAAATTATTAGCGGTCTGGCTTGTCAGGATCGGTAAAGCTATTGTTAAATTACAGCTGCATCGTCCAGGTTGATTCAGTACATGCAACAGGGAATCTTATTGCACACTACAGTTTTAATCGGTTAATTCTTAACAATGCCTAATCAATTAACAGTTAATCATTAACATCTCTAATATACAATATAGTAATGATTTCATGGATATGGTGGTGGGTTTTGTAAGGAGATGTTCATTTGTGAAAGGAGTCTCCAGTGTCAACGCTTCGTACAGTAAAGGTCAAATGTAAAGCTAAAATGTTTTGAACGTGCGTGTTTTTTTTTCTTTAATTAATTTATCTTATTTATTTATTAAGATAAATACAAGGAAAGAGTAATAAGGAAATGACTGCTACTGTAACTGCTGCTGAGGAAGGAACTTTAAAAACCTAATGTTTACTTTGCTTTTGCTACTGTGACATTCCCTAAAGTGCTTTATTCCTTAATTATTGTTTACTAGTTAGCATGAAAACTAATCATAGAATTCATACTAAATACACCATGAGTAATATGAACAAAGTAATTAAATGAACAGACGTAATTAAATAATAATAATAATAATAATAATAATAATAATAATAATAATAATAATAACTAGACAGATCCATTTTTAGAAGAACATGTGAATGGTCCTTGCCGTGGCAAAACCCGGGCCTTTGGCAGTGATATCCTGACTGACCTCCGAAGGTGGAGACGTGAATCTCCAGCCAGATCCATGAGATTTTGGAGCGAGGAGAGAAGCTCCCGGAAGACTAGCTCATCCTGAAGTGTCTCCGACAGACCCTGAAAGAACCTGTCACATAATACCCGATTTTTCCACCCACTCAAGATAGCAAGTGTCCAGCCGCATAAGGTGAAAACCATAGGCCGAACGAGAACCTTTGACGAAGCTGCAGCAATCTGCGTCCAGCCGCTCTGCTGTGACGCCCTTCTCATCTCCTTAGCGAAACAACAAGAATTATGGGCCTCCCAGAGCGCAGTGCTCCAGTCCGGCGCCCGTCCTGAGAGGGACGCGATCATATTTGCCACCCTGGAAAGTTCGGTGGCGAACACGGAGGTACTGGAGCTTGACAGGTGCCTGGATCTGCTTCATAGGGGAGGGGGGCAGGGTGACATGGTTCGTGTTGTGTGCAGGAGTCACTGCCTTACGCTGGAGAAAGCTGGAGTCACTGGAGCTGGGTTGTGATGTCAGCGAGGGTTTGCTTGGTGCTGAGCAGATCCTGATGGTGAGCTCTGAGAAGGGCACCTTAACGCTCCTGCGCCGATCTCATGCGGTCAACATCTGTTGGATTCATGTCGCTGGCTGGATTATTCTGTCGCGGGGTTGGGGCCGAACGAGGTGAATCCAAACGCCAATAAAGATCGCAACGATTAAACGGAATGACAATCCGAAAATGAAAGGCGAGAGACAAGAGAACAAGGAAGCGAACAAACTTGGCAACGTGAAAGCATAGTAATAAAACACGAGAGAATTGAGGCGAAAACGCACGATTTAAGCAGCTCACAGCGAATGCTTAAATGCTGACATAATCAGCTGGGGATTAGAGACAGGTGTGCAGACAGGGCAGAAATGGGGGAATGGGAAAGGACACAGGAGAGCTAGGGGAAAAGTGGGGAAAAGGGCAGTGGTGGCTCAGCGGGCTAAGGCACTGAGTCACTGATCGGAAGATCGGCGGTTCGATTCCCAGCTCAGCCAGGTTGCCATTGTTGGGCCCTTGAGCAAGGCCCTTAACCCTAACTGCTCCAGGGGCGCTGTACCATGGCTGACCCTGCGCTCTGACCCCAGTTACACTGGGATATGCGAAGAAGGAATTTCACTGTGCTGTAATGTATATGTGACAAAATAAAGACTTAACTTAACTTAACTTAAGTGACAGCGTGGGAAAAAAACGGGCAGACTGGGCAGTATTGGGCTAGTTACATGCCAAAGTTTGTACAGAAGAAGAGTTAAAAAAGAACAAGAAGCCTACAAGATAATACAAGCGATGGTTTGCAAGCACTGCTAATAATAATAATAATAATAATAAAAACAAGCCAAATAAATAATTGGTTTGATTCAAATTTAGCAGCCTGTTATTATTTACAGTATTCATTCTCCATCCTGTTTATCCTGTACAAGGTCCTAGGAGGACTCGGGACACTAGGCAGGGTAGACGTCGGACAGGGTACCAATCCATCATGCGCACACATTCACACACTATATGCAATTTAATAAATTAAATTAGCCTCACATGCATGTCTTTACTGTAGGACTGTAGGAGTATACAGGAGTACCAGGAGGAAACACACCAAGCACAGAAAAAACACAAAAACTACACACATACACACACACACACACACACACACACATATACGTACACATGCACACGCACAAAGACCCAATGCGGGAGTCCACGCCACCATGATGCTTGTTATTATTTCTTTATTTCTAGCTCATTTAAATGATTTTTGTTTTTATTTGAAATGTATTTAATTACATAAAAGGTATACAGTACGTGTTTAATTAATGCTATCATTCACATTTCGATAAGGTAAACTAGTATGATGTATGAAAAAAAACAAAGCACAATTCAAAACGCCTTACCGATTCATGCTATGCACCACATCGTGTCTCTGTATTTATTTCAATTGTATTCCTTCCTCTATCTGCTTTGTATTCATATCAGTGTTCTGCTGTGCACCGTGTTTTGTCTGGCTGCTGAAACCGAAGCAATTTCCCGTACAGGATCAATAAAATATCTATCTGGGTGGATTTTGTTCTCATATAGCTTGTCCACTGGAGTGTGTTGGTTACACAAATCATAGCACATACAGCATAACAAAACGCAAACATCTATTATGTACTGTCACTGACATCTAAATAAGTCATTCAACATAACCATGGTGTGATACATGAGCCACGCATTTAATACAAACTGCATTTATTTAATTTCTCAATGGTTCCGAAAGTGTGCTTTATTTTGTTAGATTTTATGTTGCATTATTTCCTTGTTTATTTATTCTAGCATTTGGACCCAAGCCTGGGTTGAAGTCAGTGTTGACCTGCCCATGGGTCGAAGGATAAACTAACCAAACACTTAAAAAAAAAATCGGAATGAGTTATAACTCCTGTGCAACCATCCCGATAGGACTTAAGGCTAAGGTCTAAATGCCAATGTGGATAATTTTTCTGTGCACGCATAACTCACTTTTGACTCTTGTAGCTTTCAGCATTTTAACAGCAGCTTTCATACTGCAAAATACCGTGAATGTGGTTGAATTCTCAAATCTGATTGGTCCAATTTGTCCGCATTACGTGTGCATAAAAGTACTATTAGAATAGTATTCAGACAGCTGCAACATAAATGAGACAAACGTTTATATTGATGGGCTCATGGTAAATTGTAGTTATTTTATTCACAGGCCCACACAGAAATCACATGTGCAGCTGCGCAGGGTGGGATATTTCACCGCCCACTTCTTTAGGTAAACCTGCTCAACAGCTTGCAAATATCTAATCAGCCGATCACATGATAGCAATTCGATGCATTAAGGTGTGTGGAAATTGTCAGGAAGGATTATCTGCTGAAGATCAAACTGAGCGACACAATGGGGAAGAAATATGATTTAAGTGACACTGAATGTGGCATGGTCGTGGGTGTCAAACGTACTGGTCAGAGTATTTACGAACCTGCTGATCTACTGTGACTTTGAACGCACAGCATTTTGGACTTTGAAGCAGCGGCAGACGACCACACCGGATGTTGCTCCTATCAGCTAAGAACAAGAAACTGAGACTACAATTCACATGGCGCCACTAAAATCAGGCAATAGAAGATTTGAAAAATTGTCTGAGGAGTCATGATTTCTTCTGCCAAATTTTGAAGATAGCGTCAGAATTTGGCATCAACAACATGAAATCACGGATCCATCCTGTCTTCTGTCAAGAGGCCAGGCTGATGGTGGTGATGTGAGGGGTCAGGGGTAGCTCAGTGGTTAAGGCCTTGGACTATAGTTCGGGAAGGTCCCAGATGTTGTGTTTGTACTGTTTAAGTGAGGTGCAGAGCTCAGGACACGATCATAACTTGCCTAACAAGTAACTTTTACTTCTTAAGCGCATAACATGAGCTCACTTGAGCTTGCCATTAGCATGTCCAAAGCTATGGGCCCAAATGCTCAAATGATCTAACTGTCAGATAAAAAAAAAAAAAAAAAACAATAGGACTGGAGCATACATTCATTCAGACATGTGATTAGCTACTGACATCCACAGGTTCAAGTCCCAGCTCAGCAAATCGTTCCTGTTGGGCCCTTGAGTAAGGCCCTTAACCCTCAACTGCTCAGATGTACGATGAGATCAAAATATACGTTGCTCTGATCTGCCAAATGCTGTGATGTGGGGATATTTTCTTTGTACACTTTGGTACACTTTCAGTACTGATAGAGCATGGTTTAAATGTCATAGCCTACCTGCGTTTTATTGCTGACCATGTCAATCCCTTTACAATGAAAGGATAACATGCCAGGTCACAAAGCTACAATCATTATAAACTGGTTTCTTGAACTTGTCAATGAGGTCACTGTACTCATACGGCCTCCACAGTCACCAAACCTCAATCAAATGGAACACTTTTGGAATGTGCTGGATTGGTAGATTCATATCATGGATGTGCAGCTGACAAATCTGCAGCAACTACATGATGCCATCATATTAATATGGACCTACATATCTAAGGCATGTATGCCGTTCTAATGGCAGAATCAAGGCTAACCCAGTACTAACAATGTCTACCGAATAAAGTGGCTGTTTAGTGTATTTAGATTTATATCGTTTGTTATGACACTTGGATTCGACTCCTATCAATGGTTCTGGAGATCCTGGTACAACTTGCTTGAAGTTCATCTTTGCCCAATTTAATTGATTAGACATGAATTAGGGCATGACGTTGAGGGATTTATCTGTAGACCTGAGACACATGATTTATTTTTTTTTTTTTTGGATTTTTCTCTGATTTTCTCCCCTAATTTAGTCGTGTCCAATTCCTCCCTGTCACTAGGGGGCTCCCACATTAAGGCTACTACTACCACTCAGCCGGGAGGGCCGAAGACTATCACGTGTTTCCTCCGAACCACGTGACGCCAGCCGACCGCATCTTTTCGAACTGCTCGCTCGCGCACCGTTGGGGGCGGCGTAACACACTCGGAGGACAGCGCTATCCGCTCCCTCCGCTGCGCGAGCTCACAGACGCCCCTGACTGGCAGTAGAGCCGTGATTAATGTCGGAGCACTATGTACCTCTCATCCCTCCCCTCTGAGAGAGCTCGGCCAATCAGCTCTCTCTAGACCTCCGGCTGCGAGAGGTTACAGCACCACCCGGGATTCGAACTAGCGATCTCCGGATGATAGGGCGAGCGCTTTAACCACTGCGCCAGTCGGAGGCCTGGGGAAGCATACTGTACAGTAGAAGGAAATTTTATGCAGCATTAAAAAGTGCCCAAGAGCAGGGTAGCATCATTCTCAATTGTAAAAGATTTGGAATGACCATTAGGCTTCCCAGATCTGGATGCCCAATCAAAACCGAGTACATGGGGATGAGGTGTCTTGGTCAGACAGGTAACCCTTTGACCCACAGACTCTTTGACCAAGTACCCAAGGGTCACTATAAATGACCAAAGACTGAACTTTTTGGCACCAGGAAATCAGGCACTGCACATCACTTTATTAAAGCCATCTCTACAGACAAACACAGTGGCAGGAGCATCATGCTGTGATGAAGAAAAATAAAAAGCTATCCTAAGTGAAAACCTTCTCCGGAGTGTTCAGGATCTCAGGGCGGAGTGACGGTTGACATTTAAACAAGACAGTGACTCAAAGCATAGCACCAAGAAAACACAGGAGTGGCTTCAGAACATATAGAATAGAATATATACTTCCTCTTTTTCTTCTACATCTCCTTAATATTATTATTATTATTATTATTATTATTATTATTATTATTATTATTGAAAAGAAATGTAATCTTACATGGGTGCTTTTTTGTTTGTTTGTTTGCAGGAAACATCCCAGCTGTTAGCGCTTTGTTAAATTTCTTTGCTAAATTTCTTACAGGAAAATATTTATGGTAGAGGACTTTATGCTTTTTTGTCTTAGTGTTAAAAAACAAGCAGCTTTTTTTTTTTTTTTTGAGAGAGAGAGAGAGAGAGAGAGAGAGAGAGAGAGAATGGGAACTAACTAAACATTACACTTTGTAAAATAAAATTATAAAATAACACTCTCCAGACTGCTATTGAAAAACAATCCACTTCAGAGGGCTGGTTCATGTGGTCTGTAATGTATTACGCCTTACTCACTTCACACAAAGCACAATTATTGAATGGTACAGTTTGCGTGATATGATGAGCGGAGATTAAGAGCTGTTTTATGCTGCAGCACCGAGGCTTAGTGGTTAGCAGTGTCGCTATCGCACCTCCAGGGCTCGAGGTTCAATTCCTGCCTCGAGGTCTGTGTGCATGGAGTTTGTATGTTCAATCGGGCATTGAGCTGGAAACCCTACTGTACTGTACCACTTATCGCTTAAAACAAAACCCAAGCGGCACAGATCAACATCAGAGATCGACGGCAATAAATAATTATATTTCATATTATGCTTATATGAAGCCTTGCTAGTGTTTGTTAACGAAAGGTTTCAAACATCAAACTTTCAGATATGTCAGATAAAATAAAGGTATAATAATAATAATTTAAAAAAAAAAACGCTTTTATTACATTTCCACAATCAGAGTATGAGAATGATGTCACAAACAATGTAGATCTCTCAAAATGAGCATATTAAAATATTTTTTTGGTTATAGAAACAACGAAAAACAACAATAGAAACATGTGGCCATGTGTATTTGTGCTATTTCTTTGCCTATGTGACCTAATTTTTTTCATTTTTTACGCAGTCATGTTTTGATAGTTGGTTAAAATGAACTAAAATTCAGTTCATCATATGGCCAAGGATATGTCACTCTATACGGACAACAGAGTGGGGAGAATCCACGGCCTGATGTGTCAGTTAAAACACGGACGTACTGAAATACTATTAAATTATGCTACCGTACCGTACACAAACACACACACACACACACACACACACACACACACACACACACACACACACACACACACACACACACATATTTTTTTGTTGTTGTTCTAAGAAATAAGTGCAAAAACAGAATAAATTAAGATAATAATAATAATAATAATAATAATAATAATAATAAGAGGATGATGATGATGATGATGATGATGATGATGACATAAATGAATAAACATTAAAACCCCATCTTGGTGAAGCAATAGAACATAATAAAATATTAGAACAAATGAGTACATATTATAAGCCTGAGATTTATAAGGACAATCACATTTCCTCCATGTTCTCATGCAGTACAACGTTTCACATTTGCTTTGAACAGAAATCAAACCTGACTGACCCACGTCTGTCTGATCTGTGGTGTTATCATCACAAGTGCTTTATTGTGTCCTTTATGCTGCATTATGCATTATTAGCACATCGCTCATCTAGGCACTTAGCGATCATCTTTTGCCCTTGTCAGCTTTTATGTGAACTAAAGCTCTGTGGGTATTAGGGAGCTCAGAAGTAGAGAGAGAGGGACAGCGTCACAAAGCTGAATGAAGGAAGCATAATTAACAGACACATGTTTGTGTGTGTATGTGTAAGTGTACGTGTGTGTGTGTGCGTGCGCATGCGCGCGTTAGCATAGGTAAACTGTAATTGATCCCCCTGTGTGTGTCTTCGTTGGAAGACAGAAGGTCTATACTAATGGAGAAAGAAGCTTGGTGTACAAATAAAAACATCTCACACAAACACACACACACACACACACACAGACCTGAAGCACTCGGCTGCCCTCGATCATCCCCATGCGTGCAGATGGCTCTCTGAATTGAATATTGATTTACAAAGGCAGAACAGAGTGTTGGTCTGGTCACAACCATGTATCTAGCTTTGAAAATGCCTTAGGATGGGTCATGTGAGCTGTTCAAGGACAGTATTATGACTTGGCAACAATGAACTCCTGCCTTTAGCTAGTATTAGCAAAAGAAAAAAAATAAAAAAAAAAAACGGGGGGAAAAAAATCAAATAAACCCATCACGGATTTTCTGATGGATTAATTTAGTCAATACACACACATTGAGCATGGGTTATGCATGAAAACATAAAAACAGTGATTAAAGCACTCGAGTCCCAAGCGCATTGTTCATTAAAGGCTGAACGATTATAAAACAAATTAAACTCTGTTTATGAAAATCAGGATTGATTAGGTTAAGAGCTTGCACCTGTCATAATCAGCAAGGCTGCTGGAGGGGAGGATTTCCCCAGGAGAGACATGGGGCCTGGGACAGTTCATGACTCGGGCAGCTCCAGGCGAGATGACAAGCATCAAATATAACTTTCTGATACTCTAATACACGCTCCCCATAACAAGGACAGAGAAGGTCAGGGGTAGCTCAGTGGTTAAGGCATTGGACTACGGTTCGGAAGGTCCCAGGTTCAAGTCCCACTACCACCAAGTTGGGCCCTTGAGCAAGGCCCTTAACCCCAACTGCTCAGATGTATAATGCGATAAAAATGTAAGTCGCTCTGGATAAGGGCGTCTGCCCAATGCCCAGATGCAGATTGAACATTTCTGTCTTATTAACTCACAGAGTTACAAAGAGGTTTGTATGGGAAATAACTTTCATCACTTGACATAAAATAACTCCTAATGTCAATGATGTTCCATAGATATTATTCATTACGAATTGAAATGATAAATGAATGAAATGTGTGATTTTTTTTTTATTTCATTTTATTTATTTATTTATTTATTTATTTATTTATTTAAATGAATAAAACAAGTAGGTCCTCAAGTGCTTAAAGGATACTTCAAACAGAATCAGCATTTAACATTTGGCCTTGGAACGACCTTGAGGCAATTAGAGTTCTTCTCTTGATTATGATGATGATTCTACAGAAATTCTCCACGCATTAATTCACACATTTGATGCTGAGACATCATGCGTACAAGATTCAGTCATTTACAGAGAGGGCCCAAAAGATGTATACACACTTCAACATACTGTACGCCTTCAACAACAATGGTGCTACTCACATCTTCTGAGGAGACATAATATTACACAATGCTGCCATAAGATTTTTTTTTTTTTTTTTTTTAAAGGGCGTAATGTACAGTAGATAACTGTTGATGTGTTGATATATATTTTTGGGACCTTCTGTATTTATTTGCTGTTGTTGTTGCATCCATGTCTACTGGTCCTCCTCTTGTTTGCCCTCTCTGGCATTTTTGGGAGAGTATATTGAGGTGGTGGAGATGATAAAGACCAGCCCAGATTTATCCTTCCCCTCTTTTCCCAGTCACATGTTTTCAGCTACTCCTGTGGAATCCTTGGGCATTTATGAAATTTACTCTATGGGTGTCCATCCTGTCGAACATGCCTGACACAGTGTAAGATGCCCAAATCACAGAGAAGTTACTCACCAAAATGGTCAAGCTCACACTATTATAGATGGCAAATCTTTACTGGTGACCTTATTCTTTTACATACCCACAACTTTTTCTTTCTTCTTCATCTAACTCATCTTCCTTTGTCACTCCAACCTCCTGCATGTCCTCCCTCACCACATCCAGGTACGATACTGAAACCAGCGGTGATTGGATTGGTGATGTGGAGACAGGAAGCGGAGGTGGAGCTGCCAGAGCTAAAGATGCTGCGATTTGCTTGGTGAGTGACACAAATTTACAAGATTAGGAATGACATATTATATTAAAGGCGTAGTGCAGGCATGAGAATGTTACTGTGGCCAGATTAAGATGGTTTTGGCATGTGAAAGGGGGGGGATGAAGGGTATATTGAGGAAGAATGTTAGAGATGAAGAACATATAATGTTGAGGAGTGGTACAAAATGAGTTCCTTGTACCCTAACTTGTAAAGAAGGATTTTACCACACTCCCAAACCTTGTGGTAGATCATGGAAAACTGTCTAAAATCGAGTCTTGCTTTAAATCTTCTACGGACTAAATGTTAAGGTGTAGTCACGAATCGCTCATGCCAAGCCCATGTGCATGTTAGTACAGTAGTTTAGTGCACAGGCTTGGATTTGCAGTAGATTTTCTATCTATTACAGTGCACTATTTAGGAGATTTCTATGAGCTCACCGCTGTCCACATCAACACTAAACAAGGAATTCTCCATATGTTCGGACTCTATAATCGAATCCATTATAACGTGACATAAAATACCGAAATACCTATGAACTGCTAAAATAACTTCTAAGAACTTTTTTTCTTTCTTTCTCACTTGGATCAAATCAAGAATCCTCAAGCTTTAAGACGACAATGCTGCACACTGCATCATGGTGCCATCATTATACTGTATACATCCAATACTGTACTGTATATACACACCAGTAATTCATTCGGCTCTGATTATTGTAAAAAAAAATAAAAAATAAAAAAAATAAATAAAAAGATGCATGCATGCTTTCCTGAAATCATTTAGTGTATTGAGGTACAGTCTTTAAATATGAAGCTAAGAGGATTAATTAAAACAGCTTCGACTCCTCAACCTGACTGCTTAATGCATGAATGCCCCTGTATTCTACTTGCTGATAAAAACTTGAATGCCAAACCAAACACTTTGTGCCTTGCCCTTTGGGCCTTTAGCTAATTTTCACTGTCCATGTGAAGCATATAAACAGCACAAACGAGGATGGAAAAACAACAACTTTCTATAATTAAACATCAAGGCTGCGGAAGGCACTAATCCCCGCGACCCAGGCAAGTCTACCCTGCCAAAAGCATTTACACTTTCATTAAAGAGATTAGTCAAGCGGAACAGAAGCAGTTAGAGCGCCAGCGCCAACACAGAAGGGGAACCTGTGGCTGCCGGCTCTCTCTCCTCGGCTGCCATTTAATTAGGGCACTATGAGGGGGCGTCTGAATATATCCATATATTAGTAGTCAAGAGCCCTCGTCTTTAGGCAAGCCGGTTTTATTGAAATACTGCAGTATCAAAAAAGATTGTGTATGTTACATCTTCAGCTGCTAGAGATCGAACACCCTGCAGAGTTCATTCCCAGCTCTGTTCTGAACTCACCTGACTCTAATATTCAGACGGTGCCTGAAAAGCCTGTTTAATTCCATTAACTGTGTTAGATCAGGGCTGTAGAAGCAGTGGGTTTTCCGAAGGAGATTAGATAAGTGGATAAAAATATAAAACAAGAAAGCTTAAGTTAAGAATGTAGAGGCATTTCTCGGAAGAGCTACAGGAGACGAGGAAATGAGGAGCAGCAGGTCTTTGACAGTCTGTGAGTTTTCGTTAAAATAACAGGAACCGAGGAGCACAGATGGCTGAAATAGGTATCTGAGTGTGTAAAATGGGGAGACATGCCTTTTAATATTATTTATGTAATGTTGTATATACATACATGGACAAAATTGTTGGTACGCTTCGGTCAATGAAAGAAAAACTCACAATGGTCACAGAAATAACTTTAATCTGACAAAAGTAATAATAAATAAGAATTCTATGAATGTTTACCAATGAAAGTCAGACATTGCTTTTCAACCATGCTTCAACGGAATTATAAAAAAAAAACTCATGGAACAGGCCTGGACAAACATGATGGTACCCCTAGAAAATACTGAAAATAATGTGACCAAAGGGACATGTTAATGCAAGGTGTGTCCACTAATTAGCATCACAGGTGTCTACAATCTTGTAATCAGTCAGTGGGCCTATATATAGGGCTCCAGGTCGTCACTGTGTTGTTTGGTGACATGGTATGTACCACACTCAACATGGACCAGAGGAAGCGAAGGAAAGAGTTGTCTCAGGAGATTCGAAAGAAAATTATAGACAAGCATGTTAAAGGTAAAGGCTATAAGACCATTTCCAAGCAGCTAGATGTTCCTGTGACTACAGTTGCACATATTATTCAGAAATGTAACATCCATGGGACTGTAGCCAACCTCCCTGGACGTGGCCGCACAAGGAAAATTCATGACAAATCAAAGAGACGGATAATCCCAATGGTAACAAAAGAGCCCAGAAAGACTTCTAAAGAGATCCAAGGTCAACTTCATGCTCAAGGAACATCAGTGTCAGATCGTACCATCCGTCGTTGTTTGAGCCAAAGTGGACTACATGGGAGACGACCAAGGAGGACACCATTGTTGAAAACAAATCATAAAAAAGCCAGACTGGAATATGCCAAACTACATGTTGACAGGCCACAAAGCTTCTGGGAGAATGTCCTATGAACAGATGAGACAAAAATGGAACTTTTTGCCAAGGTACATCAGCTCTATGTTCACAGACGGAAAAATGAAGCATATGAAGAAAAGAACACTGTCCCTACTGTGAAACATGGAGGAGGCTCTGTTATGTTCTGGGGCTGCTTTGCTGCATCTGGCACAGGGTGTCTTGAATCTGTGCAGGGTACAATAAAATCTCAAGACTATCAAGGGATTCTAGAGAGAAATGTGCTGGCCAGTGTCAGAAAGCTGGGTCTCAGTCGCAGGTCATGGGTCTTGCAACAGGACAATGACCCAAAACACACAGCTAAAAACACCCAAGAATGGCTAAGAGGAAAACATTGGACTATTCTAAAGTGGCCTTCTATGAGCCCTGACCTCAATCCTATTGAGCATCTTTGGAAGGAGCTGAAACATGCTGTCTGGAAAAGGCACCCTTCAAACCGGAAACAACTGGAGCAGCTTGCTCATGAGGAGTGGGCCGAAATACCTGCAGAGAGGCGCAGAAGTCTCTTTGACAGTTACAGGAATCGTTTGATTGCATTGATTGCCTCAAAAGGTTGTGCAACAAACTATTAAGTTAGGGGTACCATCATTTTTGTCCAGGCCTGTTCCATGAGTTAATTTTTAAAAATAATTCAGTTGAAGCATGGTTGAAAAGCAATGTCTGACTTTCATTGGTTAACATTCATAGAATTCTTATTTATTATTACTTTTGTCAGATTAAAGTTATTTCTGTGACCATTGTGAGTTTTTCTTTCATTGACTGAAGGGTACCAACAATTTTGTCCACGTGTGTATATAGGTATGGCTCAGTGCTTAGCACTGTCACCATTAACCTCCAGGGTTTGGATTTGATTCCCACCTCGGGGCCTGTGTGCATGGAGTTTGCATGTTCTCCCCGTGCTTGATGGGTTTCCTCCAGGTACTTCGGTTTTCTTCCACTCCAAAGACATACAGATTAGGCTATTTGCTGTTCCCAAATTGCCTGTAGTGTGTGAATGCACATGTGGATGTTGTATGGAGGTCCTACCACATCTGTAAAAATGGGAATAAATGCGATGGTCACCACTGGCCTCCACAGTCCCTAGTTGGTTTACAGAGGTACCTGCAGTAGTTGGATGGATGGATGAATGGATGGATGTATATATGTATATGACAAGCAGTGATTTAAAAGGAAACTTTTATATCTCAAACGACGTTGTGCACAATAACCTCAAAAATACAAAATGTTCAAGTTTAGAGTTATTTATATCCTTATGTACAAATTAAGTTATATGCATTTAGGTTTGATGTAATTGTGAATAATGAAGGTGATTTTCACAATTTACATTATTAAAATGATGTTTTTCTTGAGTGAAAAGCAGCACTTATTTGATATTTGATTTTTGTATATTTTAGTTGGACAATAAAAGGTTCTGCTTAGCCCCAATCAAGATGCTAATGTATCTCCTCTGATGGAAGAAATAAAACTGCAATAACTTTATATGCATGTCGGTATTAATTTTAATTAACTGATTTAATGATTTATGTCTCTAAAATGGGCACTGATATATTTCATTGTATTTGCAGCACAAAACATAAGGACATTGAATCATAGCATACTGTAGAGATGTTGCATCACACTGTCAGATTGTGGCACTGGACTTCATACTGCTCCTCACTTGAGCCAATATCACACAAGATATGTGGCCTCATGTACAATTGAGACGTGACTCTGTTCTACTTAAAATTCACAGTGTGTGAGTGCAAAACCCCGTACAACTCTCTGAATAATGCTCAAGTCTGTAGTTACAGAACATGTCTGAATACCAGCATATTCAAGTTTTTCCTTTCCTTTCTTAACTCAAGTCTAAAACACAGTCATTAGTGCACTATGGTTAGACATTTGGGCACTAACCTTTTGGAGTGGATTATGAATTATACAGAGTGTATTGTAATTTGATTCAGAATATTGCGAAATAATGACTATTGTCAGCAACTGTATACAATAACGGATGCATCTATTTTTGTTTCATGTGCTCGTTGATATTTGGCTGATTTGAAACAAGCATAAATGGCATAAAGCGAACCGTTCGAGAAACTCTATCCCTGTTCGGACCTTGCCTGAACTCCAGCTGTACTAATGAACAGACTGGTGTCACTGTGCAGTCACCATAAAACGAGTGGTGTCCTTTACAGTAAGTGTGCTATTGATTGCTCCGGCGCAAGAAAATGCTTGCCAGAAACCCAGTCCATTAAAAGCCGAGCAGCAGCAGGACTTTTTTAATAAGGATCAGCGGTGGAGAACGGCTGGTCCACCTTGCTAATAAATACTATGTCACTTTGCTGAATCTACACTAGTTTATTTGTGGTATAAAACCAACAATATCCTTAGGTCCTGGTTCATGTCTTTAAAGAGGTGATCAACCTTGAACGGTTGAGAGGAGATCACCTTGAAGACTCCTTTCTCCTAAATGAGGATGGTTATTTAAGGAAAGGAAACATCAGTGATTTGCTGGAGGTTCGAGATGCAGGCCAGTGATAAGGCTTGTGCACGAGATCTGTTTTTTTTTAGCCATGTTTTCAAATCATGAAAAATAAGGGGCATTCAAGTGAAATTGGGTCTTTTGATATTATTAGATTAAAACCTCCCTTTATTTCTCTATATGATCTCCTGATACACTAATGCACTTATCCCAGTATTTCACTAATGCTTGGAGACCATCAACGTGGACAGTTTTCTCATGATGTTGGAGCCAAGATTGGACACCCTGGCCTGTTCATACTGTTCTTAAAGTCTTCTGAACATGTGGATCAGTACCCCAGTCCCCTAGTTTTACCATAGTTTAACCCCTCTATGATATCTATTTAGTGAAAAAGAATGTTAAACAGAAATGGTAGGTTGCAGGAAGATTTTTTTTTTTTTTTCTTCCTGAAAGTGGAAGATTGATATCAAATTCAATATGCATACAATGTGAAATACCACTGTGACATCCAAGAACAGAGCCAATCTAGTCAGAGAGCAAGGCAGAATGAATGGACAACAATGTAAACCCTAAAGTATGGATAGAATTCAGTCTGTGTTTCCATGTTTATTAAAGCGTTCCCTGGAAATGTCAAGGCAGATGGCAGGGCACAGGTTACCACAAGCAGTTGACTGTGAAAAATAATAAAATAAATAAATATAGTATAAACATCACTACCAGTATTTTAATAGTATTAGCACGTAGTGTTGCAATAGTCAAGTCAAGTCAAGTCAAGTAGGCTTTTATTGTCATTCCAACCATATACAGTTAGTACACAGTGAAACGAAACAACGTTCCCCCAGGACCAGGGTGCTTGGATTAAAACCGCGACTTCTTTTATGGACAGGAACCACCTAATTTTCTTAAAACAATCTTCTTTATTTTTAACTTCCTTTTCTTTTTTGCCACCCCACCTCTCCCCTTTTACCCACCAATATCGTTCCCTCCCCTAACCTTAACGATTATCTTAATTTTGTACAGTCCCATCCCCTCCTACCCTAACCATAACCGTCATTTGCAAGCAACTATAACCCTACCCCCTCGGGCCCCTAATCATAACAATTCATAATAATTCATTAAAATGCCAAATTATCTAAATTACAAAGTGATGACACTGCCAAATCTGGACACTGGACTCTTTTGTAAAAAAAAAACAAACAAAAAAAATGCCATTAATTATAGAACTACTTATTGTGTGTGTGTGTGTGTGTGTATTATTATTGTAGTAGTAGGTATAATTGGTCTCTGACTATTCCATAGAAACCTTATAACTAAAGAAATGATAATGCACAAAAACAAAAATATTCATGTAAACCGATTCTATAATTTAGTCAAACAAACTTTAGGAAAAGAAGAAATTCTATAAATATTTTAATACTGAATTTACTGCTATAAATTGTAATAATTATAAATGTATATTATATAAATTATATTGATGCATATATGATAAATATGATGATAAATATTATTTTTATATTATTAATATAATTAAAATTGTATTCATATAATATACATCATACTTTTTTTCTTTTCCTGAAATATGTATAATTTATTTTGGACTGTCTCTGTCTGGATATACATGTAAGTGCTAGATTTATTGTCATAATGTTTTCATTTCTCAAGGCCTCCTGTAGACTATTACATATTTATTACTGGAGACTGCAGTTAGATATTAAGACGTGGGGGATTTTGTTTGTAATTCTCTCAACAGAGAAAGGGGGATCGATGATAAAGGTGAAAAGTGTAGGGGGAAAGCATACACACATACTCACTCAGGTAAAACTCATCCAAGGCTTCTACCCATCTATCTGTTTGTCTCCCTTCACCTTGAACCGGCAGACACAGAAAGTGGAGCGAGAGGGAAATATTACCATGGCAGGATAAATAAAATAAAAAACACTTCATAGTATTACTGAATATTTAGAAAAAAAACTTTAAAAAAGATAGATAGAGAGAGAGAGAGAGGAATAAATGTGAAGAAAATATACTGTCAATACATTTTGCAAACTGATAAGAACAGAGTGATTTCATGCTCCCTTAAGCATTTACTGGAGAAACTGGGTTGTATTAGATATCCCTGTGTCCAGATGTTCATTGCTGATGCTGAAATGCTCTGTGCTTATGTCTAGAAGCACTCAAATAGAAGCTAAATCAAGTAAGTGCCAACTTTAGGTCCACGCCACAGGTGAAATTTCTCCAAGGGGTAATAAAAAGAGAGGAATAAACACTTTAACTACATTGATGTGCTTGATATTCCAGTCAAGTCTGAGGATAAGTTGATGCTTAGAGCCATCACAGACTTAATGGATGACTATCAATCAAACATCAATGACAGCACTTAACCTGTGTGACAGGTGTAATAAATTCCATCTGCTGAAACCTGAAAGTGAGCTGGAAATGTAGAATTATGATTATGTCGCACTGTAGCCACCCCAAGCTCATTGGAACTTTAACTTTTGCAAAATCCTGCCAATATTGATAATCGTCCAGTGTTTGTTTTGTTAGTCCGTTAAGGTTTAGAATTCATTTTTCATCTATTTACCTTTAAGAATTACAGGACGAAGATTCCAATAAAGGTTAGTGATTTCCCTGTAAACAGATCCTATAGTACACAGAAGTATTTACTGGGGAATCTGTCGACATGGCACAAAGCAGCGGCTGCTCAAAACTCGCATCAAAACACACAAAGCATCCAAGATGTAATTAATTAATTAATTAAAATTTCATTTCAGCATTCCCAGGATGAGCTCCAGATCCACAGAGAGCCTGGCCAGGAGTAAGCGGCTGCTGAAGATGTAAATGAACATGGTCTGTACACTCAAACTCAAGCTAACGGGCATTCATTAAAAAAAATAAATAAATAAAATTTAAAAGGCGGTAATTACTTTCTCCATGGACTGCCTTAGAAAGTGTTGTGAGAATATTCTGTTTATTATGCAAAGTTTAAATATCCTCTGGTGTCCTGAGATTCCTGATATTGTGCAGGGCGTCTGGCAGCTGAAATAGACAAGCAAGGAAATAGACAGGGCAGGAAATAGACTTGCACTTTAGATTGACTGTAGCTGATAGAACGGGTAACGCGCTTGTGGGAGTGAGGTATTGTGGTGCCTCATCATCAGCACATTTGCTGCCACACCATAAGCACCACCTGCAAAGCTCATGTAAAGAAGTAAAAAATCTACTGCCTCCAGATTTTACCCTAGAAAATAGGGTTCCAGTGGGGTTGAATTGAAAATGGATGGGCTGACATTCAAACCCAACTTGATAGGCAAATGAGCAATTAACCACCGGTTAGAGTTTTTGCTTTGCATGAACCTCGACTCACTTGATTTATAAACCTCATCTGGATTGATTAATGATTCGACCGTGTTGTTGCAGCAGTAATTTATTGGGGGAGTTCCAACAGAACTGGGCTAATTGGCAGTCTTCAACCAGAATGCAATGCTTTAAGGACAATTATATATATATATATATATATATATATATATATATATATATATATATATATATATATATATGTTGTTGCTATGATATATACTCAGTGTCATGTTTTATATTGCAAAGTTTTGTTAAAGCTGTGATGTTTTTAGAGGTATAGGAGCCACTGCTTGCCGGAATATCATGCTGGTTTGCAGGAAAATTTCATGGTGCTGGGAGAGAACAGATCTGCTGACTAGTAGCAGACTGGCTAAAATAAAAATGGGAGAACTTTTTTATAACTATAACTAGAACATCCTGGTAAAAATGGTGAGCTAGCAATGTTGAGAAAACACTGTACAGTAGGTGCCCCAATGGATCGACACCATACTATTGAAGACTGTAAAACCATCTACATCGATAGTGACTGACAGGCTGTCTGGGTCTTGCTGTAGATTTTAAATACATTCCAAGTGTCTCTATGCATAGATCTAGATCTACTCTAGAGGAAACAATTAAGGAATATCAAGGTATGTTTCTTTGACAGATCACTTTTATGCATCTAGTATGCAGATTTGAAATTCCTGGAACTGGATTACTGGAAAAGCTATGTTAAATAGTGAAAAGAGCATTTTCATACACAGAATTGGGTCTAAACAGCTGTGTGTCTATAAGAAAGCCACTTGTTAACCTTCATAAAAATAAAAAAAAAAGTCTTCACTTTGCTAGGGAGCACAAATTTTGGAATTTGGAGCAATGGAAAAAAGGTAATGTGGTCTGATCAGTTCAAGGGCTCGTTATTGCACGCCTCTGGCGGCAGTGTTATAATCTGGGGTTGCTTCAGTTGGTCAGGCTTACCAACGTTATGTGGCAATCCGAATGTACTAAATGACCAGCGTATCAGATCTCTTTCATGATGTCATGGGCATAATATTCTAGGTGAGAATAGGATTTAAATTGTGGGTGGTTTTGGGAGCATGAGGTATCATTTTCCCACACAAGCAGGCACAGTTGATGTAATCAAAGCAAAAGGCAGATAAACAATAGTGTGTAACATTTTTATCTTTGGCCAGAAAAGGTATTTTAACTTAATTGGTACAACTATAGAGACTCCTAGTTTCAAGGCTAAAGTTAAAAGGTAGTAAAGGGCACATGCTCTATTTTTTTTTTTTTTTTCATATCTTAAATCAAGTTTACATACTGTAAGACTTAGAGGTGTCTAAAATGAACATATACTTTAAACTACAACTCGGATCCATTCCGGAGTGCTTGATTCGATTTCTGTTTCACTCTGTTAACAAGCACGCTCATTCCGTGTCTGCAGTTTTAAATTAACTGCCCCCAAATGGCTATTTGACAAAGTGCATTTCCCAGGCCAATCAAACACAGTGAGTAGAAACGTTTAGGGCCTTATCAAGCAAAAAATAAATAAATAAAATAAAATAATAATAATATATATTTAAAGCCATAACTGGACTTAATCTAGATCTTCTTAAGAACCTCATTTATTAAAGCTCTTAAAAATGGCACCCAAAATACTGGGCAGAACTGAGCATGATTCAGGATCTCTTGGTATATGAGGTCACAATAGGGGAAAACTGATGTGATTGTTTAAGCCCCAGCCAGTATAAAAATATTAAACAGCAAGGATTTTCTTTCCTGTGTTTATGTGTGTGTGTCCACACAGACCCATCCAAATGTCTAAAAATGACAAAAAGTGTAATTTGCATAATATGTTGCCTTCAAAAGTGTTTTGGTGGTTTGTAGTGGCCAAACAGCTGGCTAAGCAAATTATTAGGGCCCAAGCACTATGACATCAGCCCTATGTCATCATAGTGTGTGAAGGGCCCTCTTGTTTTCCTTAGAATTATTATTATTTTTTTCGAACCTTTTGGACTTTTCGGGGGTCTTAACATGCTCAAAAACTCATGAAACTTGGGAGACTGGTTGGAATCTGCTGCCATCAGGATGCCTGAGAGTCTCGTGGCCTGGGGCCCCCACACGAGATTTTGCCGCCTAGCTCATACACACTTTCACATAGGCACACGAAACTCGGCACACATTTAGAGCTCATCGAGCCGAACAACTTTCGCGCTGCATGTCCTGGGCTAAACTCAACAGGAGGCCGGTTATTTTGGGTCGTTCGCAAAAACGCACCCGATGGATTTTGATATACTCCTCCTAGGAAAATTATACAATCGCCACCAAACTGGGCCAAAGAGATCTAAAGACACTGAGGATGCAAAATTGCAGAGGGATTTTTGATATCTCAAACGGCTCAGCCGTGATAATGTCTTAAACGTACGCCGAAAAATGATTAATAACTTTCTGTGTGGCATTATATTGAGTGACATCATATTCAGTGACACCTTCTGTGACATCACGTTCAGTGACATCACATTCAGGAACATCATAGTGTGAGGCTTTTCTTCCAGCACCTGCGGCCTATTGTACACACATACACATCACAAATGTTAACACACACAAACACATCTCACACACTAACACACACATCACTAATGGTAATAAACACAGACTCAAACCATACACACAAACAAGCACAAACACATTTTTTAGTAGTCACACAGACTGACACATCCACACGTCACACACCTCTCTCCCTCACTCTCACTAACCCTTACACACTAATGCACGCACACATTAATGTTAATACACACAGACTCAAACCATACACACAAATAAACATAAACACAATCACATCTACACGTCACACACCTCTCTCCCTCACTCTCACACACACACACTAACCCTTACACACTATTGCGCGCTCACACACACACACACACACACACACAAACACACACACGCACACACACGCAGGCATGCTGCATGCACACACACAAACACACTCATACATCACACACATGCACACATACATAGACCCATATTACAAATGTTTACACTCACGCACACACAGACACACGTCTCACGATGCACACACACACACACCACACACACATACACACAGCCCTCTCTCACGATACACACACACACACACACACACACACACACACACACACACACTAATGCACTCAACAAATATTTAGGGCCCAAACTGACATTAGCTTTCTTCCAGCACCTGCGGCCTATTGTACACACATAAACATCACAAATGTTAACACACACAAACACATCACACACACTAACACACACATCACTAATGTTAATACACACAAACACATCACACACACTAACACACACATCACTAATGTTAATACACACAGACTCAAACCATACACACAAACAAGCACAAACACAAACACATCTACACGTCACACACCTCTCTCTCTCCCTCACTCTCACACACACTAATGCGCGCTCACACACACACACACACACACACACGCACACACACACACACACACACACACACACACACACACACACACACACACACACACACACACACGCAGGCATGCTGCATGCACACACACAAACACACTCATACATCACACACATGCACACATACATAGACCCATATTACAAATGTTTACACTCACACACACACCTCTCACGATGCACACACAGACCCCTCTCTCACGACACGTGCACGCACACACACACACACACACACACACACACACACTAATGCACTCACCAAATATTTAGGGCCCAAACTGACATTAGCCCCGTATAGTGTGTGATGTGTGCAGGTTGTGAGGTTCAACCGAGTGGCGATGGCTTTTTCGAGGTCTTAGCACACGCGAATGACACAGGTTGTTCGGTGCGCCCAGGGTGGGAATGGCACAGGGTGCTTGGGCCCGTCATCGTTGCTTGCAACTATATTATATGTTTGTTGTTTCTTTGTAACAAATTTATTTAGATATTATTGGACAGCCTTAAAGTAACCAAGATAGCCACTTAAAATTCTGGAGTCACCTGAAAAAAAGTATTTTCCTTTTCTTTTCTTTTCTTTTCCACTTTTTCCCTTTTTTTTCTTTTCATTTCTATTTTATTCCAGGGTCTATGGAATGATATAATCTTTAGAACTACTAAATGAATAAGGCTGCATTAGATAATGAATTGAGTGAGAACATATTGCCTTCACCCAAGCAGTCCTTCATCACAATGTGGACCAACAGAAATGTGCAATCCAAAAATTCTTATTTTCCCCAAAGAAAAGTTGTCTGGCATGTTGTAAAAAAAAAAATCTAAAAAAAAAATTTAAAAAAAAGTCTAAATACACCTTTACTCTCATCATGTAATTAATTCATTTATTGTTTGTTTCTCTGAACCAAGTAAACTAAAGGATCTAAATTTACAGCTGGAACTGTCAGAACTTAATGCTTGACTTGATGTTTTCTCTGGTATCTCACCTAGTTTCACACTAATCCCAAATCTCACTTGGCTTTTTTAATCAACACTTCTTAATTTTATAGTGTAAATTCATGAATATTTAAATAATTTACTATTTATTACTTTATTTAGCAACATCAGACAAGGTCAAGATCAGGTAACAGGATTTAAAAAAAGAAAAAAAGTCCATTTAAGCTTTAAACCTGTTCTTCAACTCTCTCTCTTTGATATTCATTGTCAAATTAACCTCCAAAATGCAGTCATTTGTACTGTAGGCATGTGTGTGTGTGTTCATAATGACATGTGCCTTGCAAATGTATTTCTTGCACATATAGCTGTTTTTTTTTTTTTTTTTTTTCATTGCTTAGGCTACAGTATACGGTACCTCTGAGGTCCAAATTATAACTGGAGTAATCTACAGTATAATTAATTATAATTTCTCTATTTTCCATGACATCAGATTTCCCTTGAACACTGTATACAGTAGGTTATATATAATTATAAATCCTGTAATATATAAGTTTAATAAAAAGAACAAAAAAATACTATGAATCACATATTAATAATTAAGTTTTATTTGAGACAAGATACTAAAATTCTAAAATAGGTTTTTTCAAAGATGAAATATTAAATTAAAAGAGGAGTTGAAATCAAAACCGAGACTTGCGATTAAAGCTCACGGGAATGAAGGTGTAAAACTGATTAACATTTAAAGAAGGCTTTAAGCACAGTATGCTGATGAGACTCTTAATAAAAAAATAAATAAATAAATAAATTTGACTGGTACAAACGGTAAACAGAAGGCTATACGCCCCTGAATGAAGATCCCCGGCCAAGGTGGCTTGGAGCCTATAGTTGTATTTCCACCAACGTTCATGAGTGGAACGTCTGATCCTTAAAAGTCGCCTTAAAAGTTGTCACCAACTTGAATTTTACACACAACTATTTACCAGCGCCACTTGCACATTACAGGAACTCAGCTGGGAGTTATTGCCACATGCCCCATACACTCCTGACAGTCCTGGCTCCAAGTCATTTCTAACATGTTTGAGCCATTAAAGGAGTTCCTGGGAGGCTGGAATTTCAGACGTGAAGCTGATAATTGCTCTGGTGACCTGAAAATATTTTCTACCTTGATGGTACCGAAGCACTAGTGAAACACTGGGATAACGTGCATTAGTGTAGAAGGTCATCATATATAGAAACATAGAGAATATGTATATTTTACTCTCAGAACATTGTTCTGTCATTCTTCACAATCAAAAGTCCCAGTTTAATTTGCATGTTGATAAGTCAACTGTAAACATACTTTTTGGGCTTGTTTATTTTTGGGGGCAGTGACACAATATGTATATTGTGAAATTTGTATGGAATTCTATATGGAGTTGTTTAATTCCTTATCCATAGTGTTTCACTATCAGGGGCATCTTATATGGTTAGAGAAAGTAGTTAGATGTGTATATTTAATTATATGTATATTATGTGATGGACACTCTGTTTTTTTCATCTGTAACCGTGTTTGTTCTTATGTTTTAGCTCAAATAATCACATTACCAGTAAAGATATCCATGATTTGATTAGTTTTAAGATTTTAATGTTGTCTTAATTTTTTAAATATACCTTATTTCCAGATAATTAATCGAGAAAAAAAAAACACATCTGGATTCAACACAAACATGCGGCAGAAAGCTTTTCATAGACTCAATCAGCCCAGAGCTGCTCCATGTTCCATTCCCCCAAATTGCAGATGACAGTATGTGTGGCTGAGCCTTCAATTGTCTGACACTCAATGTCTATTAGATATCCATCACAGGCATCCCTCAAGGCTTTGTGCTTCCGCCCAGCTGTTGTCATTGTACGCTAATTGCTGCTGTTACAACACCCAAGCCACAAAACTATGAAGAGCTTCATAAATAATAATTCAAACTACAGAAGGTGCTTGCAAATCTCCTATTAACGTGTACTGTTAGTGGCAGTTAGCGCACAACAATTAGTGTAATTAACCGGGATAAAAACTTCTAATTTCTTACCAGTACTATGTGGCCAAAATTTAAGGAGAATAAACTTACAATGTTTACATGATATTTTTACTTATTCCACTTTATGAGCTAACTTCTGGGTTCCCAGATTGAATTCCAAATAGTGTTAAATGGAAAGCTAGCATCTTCTGTAGGTTGTACAATCCTGTGTCCCACACAACAAGTAATGCCCTTGATCAGGCTTTAGAATGGGATTTGGGATTCAGCCTTGTGTTAGAAGCTAGCTAGGGTTAGGGTTAGGTTTATAGCTTGTAGGTCAGAGGTAATTTAGAATAATGTAGAAGCAATTATTAAGGAGACAGCATTGTTTAAGACGATATAATGTTGTTATGTTAATGTTTTCTTTACTGAAAGTTTTTTCTGTGACTGGTTTTAAATATGGATTTTGGCAGGCAGCTGCTCTCCTCTCCTTCCAGTACTGCGGACTGTACAGACCTACTCTCAAAATTTCCCTCGAAATTCAGCAATTCGGCTCGCGCCAATGCCGCGAGATCCCACAAGCAACATTTGGGAATTTAAATAAATGTGTTGTGCTTCACTGAATATCTGCCAGATGGCGCATGGCAGGACTTTATCTAAATGCCAGACCAAGTACAACGAAGATTTGTATTGTACTGTTTTTTTATTTCAACAACAGTGGTACAGGTATCTCGACAACAAGCAAAATTTTGTTATATATTCAAATGGCTATAAATGCTTAAGAGCAAAGACAAAAATAAATGACAATTATAACCCAAGTTTAGAAAGACATAGTCAATGGGTAACCTCAAGAAAGTTCCAAAGAGAGGATAAAATTCGCCAGAACACCTCAGATTTTATCATAAGTTATCATTTTGTCATATCATAAGTTCATTTTTCCAGTGGTAAAAGTGTGGTCACCTGATTCAACCACATATTGACTGAAGGTACCTGAGCAGCTGACCATTATAATAGTATACATTTTTGGGCCAAGTACAGTATATATGGAAATTCAGTACGCATTCTTT
The DNA here is from genome assembly GCA_013621035.1 of Clarias magur. Taxonomy (NCBI): domain Eukaryota; kingdom Metazoa; phylum Chordata; class Actinopteri; order Siluriformes; family Clariidae; genus Clarias; species Clarias magur. Next base: position 258,550 of record QNUK01000717.1, read on the forward strand.
ATCATAATCAGGACACAGTTCCACTGTACAATTCAAAAGGTATACTGTTGGGGACAAAACAAATGTCTTTCCAATAATTTTTTGAATAATTTTGTGAATCTCTTTCCAGTATTGTATTTTGAATTAGTTATTGTTTCCAATACTGAAGCAAATATGATGAAAATTTAGGCCTATATGGGAAATATATTTCACTTAAATATTACAGATTCAAACAAGGAAAGAAGACGCGCTGAGCTTCAGTTAGATCTGCTCATATCTGCGGTCATTTTTGATTAAAAAGTGTGCACGCGCATTCACTTTCACTTTGCAAAAGGCAGTCTTTATTGTTTAGTGTATATTTAAAGCGCATATTCACAATAAAACAATGTTGTAGACTAACTTATCGTACACTTTTGTGTTATGTACTTCGTCTTTTTGCACACGTACGGGTGCGTTACAATAATAATAATAATAATAAGAGAGAAGAAAATGAAGAATAAATACATATCAGTATTTACAGTTTGAGCTCGACACATTTATGAGCTCTGTCGCTTGCTGTTAATGGGCGCCTTAGAGAGATTACCACATTTTCGGCTTCAATAGACACATATTACCTCAGAGCGAAACACAATTGCCCCCTACAGGTAATGAACATTATTTTCACAGCTTCCCGCAAGCTGCCGCGAGAGACTCCTTTTCTTGAAACATGCGTTCTTAATGGCCACATCTGTAATTAATGATTTTCAGAACCGCTGTAATGTAACGTGATAGATAGAGTTAAACCTCCCATTGCTGTTATGCTCTATATAAGCACTCGTGGAAAACCTCTCATCCTCTCATGTTGTATGCTATATTATATTAATTTAATGTAATCAGTCATTGGTGGTGAGAAGGTGGGTTGCAGCCACCACCCTGAAAATCCCAAAATGTACATATTATCATGTTAACAAGAAACCAGGAGAAAGTGGTTGAACATTAAATCCTTAATAAATCAAATTATGTACAATCCTAAATATTCTAGAAGTTAATGCGTGAACTGTTACAAAACACTAAAACTGTAGACTCCTTCCAAGAACTACTGAATAAACTGTTTCTTCCTGAAAGCACTACGCCAATAATTTGTAACAATATGCAATTTATTTGAAGTGAGCGCCATACAAATGTGTTGCCATAGAAACAATAACGTGCTGAAATGAAACCAATTGAACGTGGATTTGTATACATGGTATAAACACCAGTGTGTGCTGCGTGTCCTTGTGCTGAATATTAAATAGCAACACAAACTCCACTCTCCTGAAAAAAAAGAAAAAGGAAAGAAAAAACTCTGAAAACCTGAAAACATATATTCGTCTTGCATCAGCTCAGGAAGGTTCAATATATACTCTATAATGTGTTATTGGCGAGAAACTTATTACCTCCATTACCGCTGGCTGTACTGTTCCTGGTCTGGTGTTCGGAGACATTATGTAGTGCGCTTTGCTAAAAGATGTGAATGCCTTCCAGGAACACTATGTACTAAGCTTATACCTATAATTATACAGAATATAAAGTTCTAGCAATCACCTTTTCATTGAACTGCCAGCTCATAAGAGATTCAAGAAATAGCACAACCGATTATATAGTTTTAATCCCTGAACTAGCCCCATAGGTACCATATTGATACTGTACTCACTGCTACAGCATTCTAATTAGCTCAATGATTACATTCTTTATTAAATTATAGATGATTACTAACAGAATCCCAGTACCTGAATTATTCATTAACTGTAGACTAAGATTTGCCAGTATTTCACATTGCCTTTATTTAATGGATGAACTGTAACCCTGGAAAACTGCAGTTATTTAGTTTGTATATTATAAAAACTGTTTTTTGTCCCTTTCAGTCATTCAAATACTATTGCCCATGAGATATACAGTGCTATACAGTATTTACTTAATATTTATTATAATTGTAGACTGTTGCTGTGTATGCACATAACACAAAAATATAATACAATATAATACAATATATAATATAATATAATAATATAATATATAATATAATATAATATAATATATATATAATATAATAATAATATTTTAATAATTATAAAATATCAATAATGCAAAGTCAAGCCACTTTGTGTTGTCATCTCACCCATATAAACATATCCACATGTTCAGATTACATGAAACTTGTAGAATAGTCAGAAAACAGCAATTGATTAACTGGCAACAAAATCATTCTTATTTCAAAGTCATGTTTAATTAAATTATTAAGGTTATAAAAATGTTTCAAGCCTGGATCAGGCTGACATCATGAAGACATAAACAAAACTGCAATGTGCTTGTTATTTGGTGCTTATGTGCATTTTATTAACTGTACATCTGTACTGTGTTCATCTTCTGTATTTCGTCATTTTAAACTTCATCCATTTTTAATTTATATAAATTTCTAGAATTGCTTATACAGTTCTGTATACATGATAATGTTAAAATATTAAAACATAAAGCCTGATATTGTGTAGATCCATCCTGTGCCGCTAAAACAGCCCTGGCTTCTTAGGGCACAACTCCGCAAGACCTCTTGGCGTGCGCGGTGGTGTCTCACACCAGGTCATTAGCAGTAGACCCCTTAAGTGATCCAATTTGCAAGGTGAGATTTCCATGGGTGCTTGATTGGATTGAGAATTTTGAGATCTTTGCCTGCTAAGCCCCATAAATAGCATGATGTGATGCTCTGTGTGTTCTGGTGTTTTTCCATCATGGCCAGCATTGACTTTTTTTTTTTTTCCTACATAAACTTTTCTGTTGGATCTGAATGAATGGAATGCCTTTCGTTAATTACAGTATGATGCTCATTGTGCTTACTATTTTTTTTACATGAATATGTCCTTTGTACAGTCACATATCTATCTATCTATCTATGTAAAGCCATAATATATATATATATATATATATATATATATATATATATATATATATATATATATATATATATATATATATAATATCTTTCTGTCTTATCAAAAGAAAGGAGGAGGAAAAGCATGAGTATACTCCATATATATATAAAATATGCTTTATGGCTTTACATACATAGATAGATAGATAGATAGATAGATAGATATACAGTATATATATGAAAAAAGAATGTGAATGTAAAAACACAAGAAGCCTGTCAGAAAGTGAAGCTGGGCGCTAGAGCAAAAAAAAAAAAAAAAAGAAAATCTGTTGCACTGACCTTTAATATGCTAATACATGTTACACATAGCCAGGTCTTACAAAATACAAGAGAATTATTGATTTTTTTGTCCAATACCCATCTGACATGAGTGTGCTCCCATACCACTCAGAAACACACACACACACACACGTGTGCGCACACACACACACACACACACACACACACACACACACACACACACACACACACACACACACACACACACACACACACACACACACACACATACACACACACACACACACACACACACACACACACGCACACACACCTTCTCATCAGTTGAAACTACCTAACAAAAAAAGAGAAAATGAGATCTTTGACATTTCTCTCTATATAGGACATAAGCAAGTGGCTCTATACGTAATGCTCATTTTTGTGTTCCAGCTCTTTGTGGTGCTCAAAGACAAAAAAAAGTCCATAGCTGATGCAAATCAGGCATATTGCTATATCCAGATAGCCTGACCTCTACTTCCCTTGGGAAAGAACAGGCTTTATGGCCATTATTAAAAGGAGAGGCCAAAGCATGAGTGTAGTGCAATCAGTAAAAGGCCAAAGCACCCTGCCTATACACTTTAAACTGTTGGTCAGCATGCCTCCCTCTTCTGCCTACCTACTGTATTTACATACACCAATACATATTTTATGGCAGTTAATTTATGAGATAAAAAAAAAAAAAAACAATCAGAGGATCTACTGACAGTCAGTTCATCGCTCATTTTATCATTTTACTGACATTAAAAAGAGTAAGAGGAAATAGATCAAGTAACTAGAGATGGGAATTACCAGGGAACATTCAATACAATATCATCACAATACTTAGCCAATAGCCAATTTAGCCAATAGCCAAATATTGATTGGCGATCTATCTATCTATCTATCTATCTATCTATCTATCTATCTATCTATCTATCTATCTATCTATCTATCTGTCTATCCACAGTACTGTGGAAAAAAAACAGTCTCACTAATTTAAAGAAAAAGTTCTGATGGCATGATGACATCATGTGTGGCATTGGCATGAAAGTAAAGCTTTGAAAGGTGATCCATTTGAGTGTGAGACCTGGAAAAGATTAAAGAAAAACGCACCACCACATTACTCTATGTGGGTAAAAATAAGGCGAGGACTTAATTTTACTTCAATGCTATAAAAAAAAAAAAAAGAGGAAAATAGACCAACATGTTGATGGAGAAATTTCAAGGTAAAAGTCAACACAGAATTTCTTTACAAAATAATTCATAACATGCTACTGACGATCATTAGTATAATTATGAAGATTCAGATTCCAAGCTTCAGGATGGAAATTCAAGGTAACTCTGGCTTGTTTTGCTGGCCTTTTTTTTATTTATTTTTTACTCTGAATGGAAAACCTGGCTACAAGTTACTGTAAATAAGAGAAATAAGGCAGGGAATGCATTAGCATGGCACTCTTATTAGTCTAACCACAGCTGGCCTTGCCTATGGCTTTGAACAAGGGGCAAGTGCCAAGGGCTGTGCCAAAGGCAAAAACAAGCACAAGATTTTAAAAATGCCAGAACATCTTGCCATGATACTTTAATAAGCTCCCTGAGCTACATATTCCTGACCCTGTCCGAGGCCTCTGGTTAACACCAGAGAGAGCGAGAAAAATGCAACATTTCCCTCCTAAGCTTCCTTTTTTTGAGTCAAAGCCCACCACCAGGGGACATATTCTTGTCTTCTTTTCATTCCTTGTTTTTCATTTGCACTTTTTCTATATCAGAACTACCCCCATAGGAGTATTAAATTAGCTCTGCAGCACTCCCTCTGGGTTAATCTAAATTTACTGTATGAATATGAAGTAAAGTAAAATCTCACTCATTCACTAAACAGGTGGAGCTCACATGAACATCGGGAAAACATGCGCAGAAACTCTGACCAACAATAAGCCAAGATGGCAATGCTACCCAGTTACCGTATTTCCAACCGGATAATCTGATTGGACAAGAGGCAAGAGGACAAGAGGCCTTTGACTACATAGTCTGGTTAATTACCGGTTAATGGAGCGCTGCTGTACAGGATATCATTACAGCCATGCAACAGCACTCCAGCTTGTGTGATATTGCCTAAGTATAATATATAGAATGCAGATAAAGCTATTTTAAACTCAAATTCTTTTTCATTTACATCGCTTTAATAAATAAACAGTTGAGACGCAGCAAAGCCCCAAAGGTAGTTTTATTAAAGAAAAGCAAGATTTTTTTGTCAATAGATGCTGACGGTTTCTTTTTTTCCTCATTCCTAAAAAAAATGCAGCGCCGAAGAAAATGTACTGGCACGGTCACTAGCTCAACTTCTCCCCAAGTAGAGGAAAGTTTTTCCAGACGCAGAAAGACAAGAGGATAAATTATGAATGCTGCTAAATTTTTCATATAATGTCTCTTGTATTGATTTGTAGTTTAAGCTGCAAGGGAGAAATATATATTTAATCTGTTTTTTTTTTTTCCTCTCCCAATAAACTAAACAACGTAGCAATTGCAGTCCTGACAGTAAGATTTCTGTGATATTTCTATTTGTTTATCTTAAAAATTGCGTAATATTTTACAATATATCTTTTAGAATTTGTTTAATTTAATTTAATTACTGAAAAGTTTGGTAAAACTCACGGTTGTGTTTGAAGCTCCAATAGAAATCAATAACAACAGTCAACATTTTAACACTTAGGGGAAATTTCTGAACTGTCTAACATGGGTAAGTCTTCAAGGCAGAGCGGTTTACACTTCTCCTAGCACCATGACATTTGTGGTGTTCCGTGATGTTAAACGGGACTATAAATGTCTAAAATTCATATTCCTTCATTATTGGTTTTGCGGTAATATTCAATCCTAATTCATTATAAAAAAGAAAAAGAAAAAAAATCTGGAGTTCAGTTATACCATCAGCCTGCTGAACACAACACTCAGTGAAGCATCTCAGTCCAGTTAAACCAAATATAAGCACTCTTTGGACACCACTTATCCACTCTTTTAAACTTCTTTTACTGCCTGCTCCCATTAGGGGTCACCACAGTAAACCACCAGGTCTCCATATGTGTTTTGGCACAGGGTTTTACACCCCTCCTGACGCCACTTACCCTATTTATCCTGGACTGAGACCGGCAATAAGGGTGCACTGGTTTGTGGCTGAGGTCGGGGTTCTCTGAGTGAGGAATAAACCTGGGACATAACAGTAAGAGCACAGATGTTGTCTATTAGTCCAACGTACTGGAATCAAACTAACTGTTGTTAGGATAAAACAGGAACAATACTGTTCTTAACATCATAATTATAAGACTTTGCATAGCAATGGGTCATACAGTATGTCATCACTGGGTCACAGAGAGATTTAGTGTTTTCTTTCATTTATACCAAAACTGTGTGCTAACTATTTGTTTATTTAATTTTTCTTAGAAGTAACATGTCATCCTTTTTTTTTCTCTATTTGTAGGTTCATCAAATGTAGTGGCGCTTTAAAGTAAAGTCATATATAAAAGTCATTGCCTCTTCTTTTAATTTAATCTTTTTTAATTTATTTTGTGCAAATACATAATAGAAGATAATAATCTGATGATAGTGGGTCTTAGTATTAAGCAAAAGCAACCTCAGGCAAACACATAAAAGACATCAAAAATGAGAAGTAATTGTTGCTGCACTAAAGTGCAAAGCTCAAAATTCTACTGTAAGAAATATTTATTCAGGATGGAAAGCATTTGAGACAGTTGCCAATCTTCTCAGGAGTGACACCATGCAATGATCGTAGAAATGCAAAGCTGTTAAAGTCCATGGCGGCACAATTAGAAGAAGACTGAAAAGTTACAGTTTGTTTGCCAGGAGAAACCTCTTCTGTCTAAAAAGAGCATGGAATCATCACTGACGTCATGGCCTTAATGCCCAGCTAACATGTTTGGTGAAAACCAAAGAGCATTTCAGCCAAAACAGCTCATACCCACTGTCAAGCATGGCAGTGGAGGGGTGATGATTTAGGCTTGTTTTTGCAGCCGCAAAACCTCAATGAACTAAAGCAATGTTGTAATCAAGAATTAATCAAAATTATGTGAGACACTGATTTAGTCACACAGAAGACAATTAATTCAAGTTATTGCTGCTAAAAAATCCTTAGGTCTTTTTTTGTTGTTGTTGTTAAATAAATAATGATGTACAATATATGATTTTTATTATGGTTTTACAGGGGGCACTGACTTTTACACATAACTGTGTATAATCCAAACAAAGCCCTTCTTCAACCTCAACTTGTTCTTCCAAAGGTTTTATCTTAATACACATTTTGATGAATCTCTCAGTAAAACATACTCTTCACACTGTACCCTTGGTTTCATATTTATACTTTCTGCTTAGCTGGGTAAAGTCAAGCACATTTCACAGACTGTAATAAACTGAGAACAATGCCTACATAGCAACTATTTCATGTCTCACTCAGTAAGTATAAGTTAAGTATAAGCACAGTGCACCAGGGCCAGGTGTTCCACCATAAAATAAAGTTTCCCCCCTTTGCATAAGGACAGGAGCTCAAATTAGAGGTTGAAGCTTTGTGGTAAAAATAATATTTACATTTTCTGTCAGATTCTTTATATTATGGGTCTATTTTTAACAACTCACTCATCGCTATACAACTCATCCTGTAGGGTAATCTGCATGTCTTCGTACTGTGAAAGGAAACTCAGGTGCCTAAAGGAAACCCACCAAGCAAGGGGAGAACATGCAAACTCCACACACACAGACCCTGAGGTGGAACATGAGCCCTCGACCCTGGAGGTGCGAGGCCACAGTGTCAACCACTATGCCATTTTTTCTTATTGTTCTTACATATGGAATCTCTTCAACATATACTATGAGGACAAAAGTATTTGGCCAAGCCTGCAGTGACATTTTACCCAAATACATATACTCCAAAATGGAGTTGGCCCTCCTTTTGCAGCTATAACAGCTTCCACTCTTCTTGGCAGGCTGTCCAAAAGATGTTGGAGTGTTTCTGTGGGAATTCGTCCCCATTCATTCTGTAGAGCGTTTATGAGGTCAGGCATGAATGTTGGACAAGAAGGTCTGGCTCTCAATATCCATTCCAGTTCAACCCAAAGGTGCTCGATGAGGTTGAGGTCAGGGCTCTGTGTTAGGGCCAGTCAAGTTGTTCAACACCAAACTCATCAAACTATGTATCTTTTCTCCTTGATTTGTGCACTGGGCGGTACATATGTTATATATTTTTCCTAAAGTATTATGTTACTTACAACATATTACTGTAACAATAACAGGCACTTAGTTGTCTCACACCATACATGGTTAAAACGTCGTACATTTTGGTGGGGAAGAATATATGAGTGTTATGATCAGGTGTCCACATACTTATGGCCAAATAGTGTTATTTGGATATAGATATAATATAGATATATATATAATATAATATTGTGATCTACTGCATATCCAGTTGTCTATCCAGGTGTGAGTCTGTCTATCTGTCGAGTTTCCACCTCTTTGATTACGCACACACGTCGTGAATCATCCCGTGAGAAGAAGCAATCTGTGTGAAGAGGATACTCGTCGTTGTTTTGATAAGGTGTCAAGCAAAGGAAAGCATGTGAGAATACTGAAATTAATTATAGTCTCTCTCTCACTCCTCTGTCAACTAATTAGCACTTTTAAACCATCTATCACATCAACGTTGACGGGTTACAGCGCATAAATCCATAATAAAACAGACATTAAATAGCCTTGTGTGCTTTTATTATACAGTAGCTATTTGTACTACACAAATGAAGTCCTCTTTGAAGGTGGTATAGAGGCTATAAACATATCAGAATGTTTTTTAAAAAGTGTATATAATGCAATTAAATGAAGGGTAGATTATCTGATTGATTTACGTTAGAGGATGTATTCTTAGCAGCTACGCACAGACACACACGTCGATCTAAATTAGAATTGAATGATGTGCAGAGACCAGTACAAATAATTGAATACAAATTTTGGATGATTTAAAACCACCCCATTTTCCTACTTTCATGTATAGTATATATATATATATATATATATATATATATATATATATATATATATATATATATATATAATTTCCTTTAAAGTCAAATCATGAAAAAAAGCTTAAATACCCACCCCTACACCACCTGCATGAGGTCAGTCATTTCTAAACAATAACTAGTTTGTAAAATTGGTGAGGGTCTTGGCGTCACTGAACAAACAGTTAATTAGTAGTTAATTGCCCAAAAAACACACATTCTTCAGCCTCAGCAAAACTAGTGCCAATGCTGAAAAAAACCTTAAAAGAGGACACTATAATTAAGCAATATCACACACGAGGGAGTGCTGTTGTACTAAATATCAGCATGGCTGTAATGCATCCGGAGGCATGAAGAGAATTAAAGACATTATCTGATATTCGGCACAACAGTACGAGTTAATGTAATAAACAGGGGTGTAAGTCATTTTAAATTGTTACCGGTACTACGTAGCCCACAAGTGAGGATAATAAATCATCTAGGTTGTGGACAGTCCTGAAAAAAACGTACAAGATTTACTTTATATTTCCACTTATTACGATTTAGAACATCTGCTCACATCTGGGTGTTGCTCGTGACACAGAAGCAATTTCAGCAAGAAAACACATCTTAGACTATTTAGACAATTTGCCTTCTTGTTGATTTTTTTAGAAGTCGTTCTCAATTGACTCTGAACCTTCTGTATTGTTTCGTTTATGGTTAACATGAGCTACAACGCTAACTAGCTTCTAACACAAATCTGAATCCCAAATCTGTCTCTAATCCCTAATCAAGTGCACTACTTGGTATGTGGAACAAGGGATTGTACACCCTATATAGTGCACCAGCTTACCATATTGCACTACGTGAGATTCAACCCCAGATATTGTGTTGTTTTGACTTCACTTATACCACTTCGATGTTGTTATTTTAGCAAAAGTGAAAATATTAACTAATCCCAGTAAAAATATTCAGTTTCGTTTTCTTATTAATATCTATTGGTGCAGGTGTTTCTTTACATTGAGGGAATAGCACATTAGTAGCTTATTTTAAAGTATATTATTAAATCTGGCACATAACTGTTCATAACATCGCTTTTACTCAACATTTTGATTTCGCTTATGGTGCAGGTTAAACTTCAGGCAGAGGACTAAGTACAGCACACGTTTCATTACATTCTATCCAGCCAGTTTTACGTGATGCTGAGACAAAATCCGTCTAGATAAACATATAGACGGACAGACAGACAAACAGAACATTTTCTGAGACTGCTTTTAGATTCTCCAAAGTATGAAACATGGAGATATCATAGAAAGTTCTGACCAATTTACAGCGAAAAAAAAACAACTATTTTATTTATATAGGAAAAGGTCTTTTTCATTTTTTCCTTTCAGATCAAAACTTTGAAACTAATAATGGGCCACAGAAGAAGGAATAGAACCTGACCGAACACTACACCTTTTTTTCCTTTGGGGTGATCTGTAGTCTTTATATGAGTCTTAGCTGAACTTTGGAATATATATTTGCACAGAACGAGCGTTATGGAATTTAGCCCCAATTATTTACAGTACAGACCAAAAGTTTGGACACACCTTCTCATTCAAAGAGGTTGAACTTGTATTTTGGCGAGAAAAAAGCAGCTAAGTAAAGAAAAACGAGCGGCCGTCATTACTTTAAGTCAGTCAGTCGAAAAATTGGGAAAAACTTTGAAAGTGTCCCCAAGTGCAGTCACACAAACCATCAAGCGCTACAAAGAAACTGGCTGACATGCGGACCGGCCCAGGAAAGGAAGACCGAGAGTCGCCTCTGCTGCGGAGGATAAGTTCATCCGAGTCACCAGCCTCAGAAATCGCAGGTTAACAGCAGCTCAGATCAGAGAGCAGGTCAATGCCACACAGAGTTCTAGCAGCAGACACGTCTCTAGAACAACTGTTAAGAGGAGACTGTGTGAATCAGGCCTTCATGCTAGAATATCTGCTAGGAAACCACTGCTAAGGACAGGCAACAAGCAGAAGAGACGCGTTTGGGCTAAAGAACACAATAAAGAACAATAAAGAAAAGGGGTGTACAAACTTTTGGTCTGTACTGTATATTGTATTCGTGTTCTGGGTGAAAACTTCATTGTCATGCAAAGTACGAAAATTTATAACAACTAAAATCTACAGTATTGTAATATACTTATATTTACCTCAATATTGATTTAAGACATACTGACTTATACCTCGTTATGAAATGTTAAACATTCTTGTTATTGGCAAAGAGATTTATAAGAGTTTTATTGCCTATGGATCCAGACATCTGGACTTCCCTGTATAACTGATCAGTGTTAGACAACAAACAGACAAAATAATTCTTGACAATTTATCTTTTTTGAATCCACACAGTCTGTTAACATTTGTTTGTCTCTTTGTTTGTTTGTTTTCTTAGACATACTGTAAGATATGCAGTAAATAGCCACATAAATTATGGCTTAACTGCTGGATTTTTTTTTTTTTTTGTGAAAAAAAAAAAAAAAAAAAAACCCACAGATGTTTTATCTGTCTATTTAAATCAGCAAAGTATAGTCCCTTGTTTCAGGTATTTACACTTTAGTCAGATTCTCTAAAGACATGTGCATGCCACCTTTTAAAATCTCAAAAGGCTCACCTTCATCCTGAAAGCCCTTTCCTGTCTAACAAGCACATTGATAGAAAATGAATAAAAGCTCGATTGTGAGTGTTTGCTTGAATGATTTGAGTATTTATGAACGCTAGAGTGATTGCAAACAGTTTTTGCTCCAATTGTTCACTAGAGGTTTTTTAAATGCTACTACTTTTGCAAACCCAGAAGTGTGAAAAATAAGATCCATTATTCATAAACATGTTTTGTAATGTGGAGATCAGTACAGGGGTAAATATATAGCCTACTCAGTGTGTTAAATTATAAAACACATATTATATACATTTGTGTGTGTGTGTGTGTGTGTGTGTGTGTGTGTATTATATCTTTCATTTATGAGACCTCACTGTCCTTGAGGGGGAGGAGAACATTTGAGTGTGTGTGTGGATGAGTGTGTGTGTGTGTGTGTGTGTTTTAGGAGTGTGTGCACGCGTGTATCCTTGACAGAACCTCATGTGAGGGTATAAAGACATTATGTTCAATAGTTATCAAGTGCTAATACACAGAAACAGTGTAGAAAAAAAAAAACAACAAAACAAAGTACATTGAAGGATGGGTTTTAAGAGGTTAAAGCAGCTCGTCGATCGGCTTGTCTTCAGGTAAAATGGCAGGGTAATGTCTTCCCTGTTTATGGGAGTCTGTAGATGAACTAGAGAAGATTTTCCAGCAAAATTGAACATTGTGTATCCACCTTGCATAATTCATTTTGCGGGTTAGGTGTGTGCTGGAGGGTGTTTTAGGGGGTTTTGCGTGAAGCGTAATTTAACAGTGAAATGGAAATGTTTTGGGAGAGGTCAAACTGCAACTATCAAATGAGTCTGTAATTAAAATTTCTCTGCAATTATAGAAATAAATATACTATTTATATCATATCCATCCATCCATCCAACTAGGAACCTCTGTAGTCCAACTAGGGACCGTTCAGGCCAATGGTGACCATTGTATTTATTTCCATTGTTACAGGCATGGTAGGATCTAATCTTCATGTCTTTGAACTGTGTGAGGAAACCAGAGTAGCTGGAGGAAACCCAAGCACAGGTTTTAGAACAGTTCTAGCAAGAACAGTATTGCCAAGTACATCTGCAACACCCATCAAGCACCACGATGAAACTGGCCCATCCCAGGAAAGCAAGACGTACTTACCTAGAGTTACCAGCAAGCATATTTATATCTACACATTATCAGGTGTCTTGCAGCGGTTAATACAAAAGTAGTAAGTATTACTTACTAAAGTAGCCCACTGAAGGACAATCAATGAACTGGTTGCAGGGTCATGGGCTCTCAAGACTCATTGTTATGCATGAGTCTTGCTAGGCTGTCTGATCTGATCCCACTGCAGATCTCCTATAACATAAGATGCTAAAAAAAATGAAGGCTGCCTTTGATAGAAAGGTATCAGAACACACAGGGCAACACAGATTGCTGTGTAGACTGAACAGGGTGGCCATGCTGACCCGTGTCCACCACCAAAAGCACCTACAATGAGCACATGAGCATAGAGCTGGACAAAACATTAATGAATCATATTTTCCTTTACATCATGAGGTTGGTTGGTAAGAAGCCATGGCACCAAATGCACTATGGGAAGAAGGCGAGCTGGCAGAAGCAGTCTGCTGTTCTGCACTATGTTCTACTGGGAGCCCTTGGGAAATGTCTTTCATTTGGATGTTGTTTTAACACAACTACCGAAAGATTGCTGCAGACCAAGTACACCCCTTCAAGGAAACGGTATTCCCCGATGGCAGTGGCATCTTTCCGCAGGATAATGCGCCCTGACACGCTGCAACTCTTGCTCAGGAACGATTTGAGGAACATGACAAAGAGTTCAAGGGGTTGACTCGGCCTCCAGATTCCACAGCTCTCAATCTAACTGAGCATCTGTGGGATGTGCTAGAAAAGCAAGTCCTCGCCACATGTAGGACTTAAAGGATCTGCTGCTAAGGTTTTGGAGCCGTTGGTCTCCCAAACAGAGGTCTTGTAAATTTTATTACAAGGAAAATGTGCTCCTCACACTCCTCTAATAGAAAATTACACTTTCGCTATAATACAGTATCGGGATGGTGCGACTAGAGGTGGAACTGAAAATATATGGTCTATGGTCTATGGATCCTATTCAGGATCATCGGGCACCCTCTATGGCGGTAACTGCAGACGATTTGTATGATCTGTACAGAAGTATATCCAATGTACTGTATGTTTGTGAACCAATTTTGAATTTGAGGAACTTTTCCTACAGGAAAGTTGATATACAAGCTATTAGGACAGCACAGACCGACAGTATGAAAAATATTAGATGTTTGACTGCTATTCGGACGTTCCCATGCTCAAACCCTAGCACCACCAAGCTGCCACTGGTGGACCCTTGAGCACAGCTCTTAACCCTCGACTGCTCAGGTAAATAATACAACAAAATGTAAGTTCCTCTGGATTAAGGGCGTCTGCCAAATGCAGTAAATGTAAAAGATACAAAACTGACAACGAAGTGCTGGAGTGTGGCAAAAAAAAAAAAAAAAAAAAAAAAAAAAAAAGAAAAAAAACCTAATGAAGCAGGAAATGTATTTTACATCCAATACATTATTTTTGATTATAATGTTGACCAGTTGATTTGTGTTCGTCTGTTACAGTACAGTATGTCTTATAAATAAACACGAGGTCTGGCTGTTGAATATTTTAATGGCTAGGATGTGAAACAAAACCTTACAGAGAGTCTGCAGAAGAGAGAACAGAGCAATCAAATTGGTATGAGTAAGCTGGAGATATTTTCATCACTGTCCCCTGCTAATTTCATATGCTACCATGTGTGTGTGTGTCATACACTGATCCACAACCCACAGTGTGTGAGGAGCTGTGAGGTTTATACTGTATGTGATTCTTTTGAAAAAGAAATCTCTAGGAGTATGTGCTTTTGGAAGGTGTAGCGTGTTTGAGAAATTAACACTGAATTTCAGGAAAAATGTCTCCTAGATGCAATTGCACATGGATCCACGCCTCCTTTAAAAGTATATCAATATTATATAGTATATAGATCCCTGGCTTAAATGGAACAAACAAATGTGTGTCCCACCACATCAAATCAGGCATTAAGTCAGAGTTTGGCTGATTTGAGTTGTATTCTCAGATTCCTGGTTCAATAACCTCCATTTTGGTACCAACGTTTTTATCAGATCTCAGATCCGGATGCAATCCAGTTCCTGCAGAGTTTCACAGTAAAATACACTTTCTGTTCACTTCATTTGGACTTTAAACCTGAACTTTTGCATTTGTATTGATTTAGGTTGTTGTGCTATAAAAATCTGACCTGCAGCTCACATACTGTAGAACACCTGTTAACTAATTATTATGTAATTTATTAACCGGAATTCTAATTATTAAGCCTCAGTATGTGTGCATTCTCAAATGTTGTATCAAGCAATTTAGTTTTATAAATGGCTTTTGTTTTTGAGTTATACAGTACATTGCAGTCTTTAATCTATTTATTTGTTTCAGATAGACCTACCGTATAGCAGCTAAAATTATGTATCGTATACCACTAGTTAAAAGTTTGGACACACCTTCTAACTCCATGGTTGTTCCTGTTTTTACTTTCCTTTACTCCACTCTAAAATTATACTGAAGGCATCCAAAATACACAATAATCTCCTTTGAACAGTTGATATTGAGATGTGTCTGCCAGGGGTGGAAAGTAAATAATTACATTTTACTCACATTACTGTAATTTGGTAGTTTTTTGTGTACTTCTACTTTTTAAAGTAGTTTTTACTTAAGTATGTCTTGTTTGAAGTATTGTACTTGGTACTACATTTTAAATCATATTCACTAATGAGTAAAAAAAAAAAAATGAATAAAAAAATGACAGAATGTGGAAGGGAAGAATTGCACCGCGGAAACCACTGCACTGATTGATTGATTGATCGATCGATCGGGGAGAACAAATGCGCTTAATTCACAAGAACGAAATACCATCAAGTCCTTATGAAGCAAATCCCTGAGTCACGTTAAAGACTTCTTTAAAAAGAACGAATCGTTCATGAACGACCAATCACTAGTGTATTCCTGTTTTTGACTTTTTGTCTCCCATTGACTTTGACTATTGCTTTGTCCCTTTGGTTTGGTTGCTTGGCTCCTCGTATATATTTGTAGATAATTTCACTGTATGTTTGTGCACTCACCAGTAGTAGGGGCGTGGCTGCCATTTATTTTGGGAAGAGGGAATTTATTCACTATTTTTGGTTTAGGGACTCAGGGAAGGGACCTGTATTTTTGTTTGTGTTCTGTCTTTTGCTTTGCAGGTAATCTAGCTACTAAAACACAGATACCCTTTTTTTTATATATTATTTTGGCCTGGGTCCACCCTGAAGCTGACCCTGGTGTGTGTGTGTGTGTGTGTGTGTGTGTGTGTGTGTGTGTGTGTGTGTGTGTGTGTGTGTGTGTGTATTTTTGTAAAGTAATACAAACCTCACTATTTCATCAGCTTTCGACTGGTTTTTTGTCTAGTTATTTCTGCCATATACCACCATTTCCATACAGTTTAAAATAGAACCCTGATCCATTCTTTTGCTGTTCGGCCCGACACTAGACTGGGACGTAACACCATATTTAAGTGACCACTTTGATTTTCAAGCACAAGAAAGACAACAGCTTTATTATGCAAAGGTGTCTCTTCAGTTAAAAACAACTAGTTTGAGATTTATATTTGCTTGTCTTTTTTGAAATACACTAGAATCCCCCATCTCACCCCCGCTGTTAAAATGCTGTAACTTTCACTTTTACTCTGAATAAATCTTTTATGAGCTACTTTTTACTTTGTACTTGAGTAGATTTTTATAATCATAACTTTACTTGTACTTCAGTACAATTTCACTGAAATAACAGTACTTTTACTTGAACACAAAAGTTTATTCATGCTCTGTAAATCCTTCATAACGCCTCTAATCTGAGGTGCTGGTTGAGGTTAATTGGTGATTTCTGAGGTTGATGACTCTAAATGAGCTTCTCCTCTGCAGCAGAGGTACAGTAAGTTTTGGTCTTGATTTCCCGGGAAGGTCTTCATGAGAGACAGTTTCATCATGGAGCGTGATGGGTTTTGCAAATACACTAAACAGTTTGCAAGAACTGGTCCAGAACAGCTGACGTTCATGTCTCAAAATAACAATTGACTGTTGCTGTTGTTCTCGCAGTTGGTTAATTACTTAATGACACATGTGTTATTTCTTAGTTTTGACAAAAAAAAACAAAAAAAAAAACAGTATAATTCTAGAATGTAGAAAATAATTCCAAACCTGCTTCTAAAACAACATGTCTATTAAAAACCCAGACATGTTTAATTGATTGTTAACACTGGGTCTGAAAAATGCTTCCAAGATCAAGATAGAGCTTAAAGCCTCACGTACATGACTATTTTTAGGAGCTGTGTGTTAAATATGCAGCTGAAATACACCTCAGATAATGCAGTTTTGTTCTTCACACTTTAATCTTCCTCTGTTTCACTCTTTTTCCAAACATACTACAGTATTTCGGTGACTATGCAAATGAGTTACTCCATATCCCTGCCCTAACAGCAGAGCTGTCCAGAGCTACTACTGTATATGCAGAACTGAAGAACGAGTCTTATATGAGGTCATATTAAGGGGATTCTAATGAGCTGGTTACACCCCAGTAAATAAATAATTAAAAGAGCACAAAATGCAGACAATGTATTTGTCTCAATTTATATCACACTGAAGATGTTTAGAATACAATAAAAAAAAATTTTTTTGAGTTTCAAAAGCTTATTTCTATTGTTTACATTTTTCAGAAGATTTTGACCAGAGTAAAATTATTAATACGGTACGGCATGCAAACGTAAAGTTTACGTTTCCCACTGCTTCCAGATATTATTCAGATGCTTTCAGGAGGATCTCCACAACTAAGAAAGTATTTTATGTTTCTATTGCCATAAATATATCAGCAATGTTGCCTGTAACTGTACTTTCAAGACATTTCTTTTTTTGCTTTGTGTCACAGGGCAACCGGAGGCGAATCAGAAGACTAGCAGTTTGGCCGTGTAGCGTGGAGGATAAACCCAAACGCGGAAGCAACGCGAGCAGGCAGGATAACCATGCGATTAATTCTTAGAACTCTCTCACACAGAGAGCAAGAGTTTGCACAATTAAACCCGCATTCTAACAACACACACTCAATCAGGAAAATGGCACAAAATGGTGAGTACTCACGAAATTGGAGAGATAGCGTCGGAGACGGCATTGGAAAACTCAATGACTGAGCGATGTGCGGCGCCATTTTGTTTCCTTTTATACTTCCTGAATCGCGACCGTACTACTTCCGGGTCCTAGTGCCGGTCGCGGTGAGTGCGCATGACACTTTGTCACACACACACACCACATCAAAACCTCTCATAAACCCTTAGCTTTGTTTTTATTTTCACGCTCTCTCTCTTTTGGCTTCTTACTTCAGCCTTCCGTTCTCTGTTTTTTTGTTCCCCACCTGACAGAGAGTGAGCATGCACACGTCAATCTGAGCTTCGGCAGGACTCTGATGCCTTACACAAAAAAGGGCGTCCCAGGACCCGGCTGCCGATTGCACATCCCCAGCTCCCTGCTGTGCTCCGAACAGAAAAACCAAGCCGGAGCAGCATTTGTTGTATAGCTGTTACAACGTTTCTTTTATTTTTGTAGACAGCAAATCTCCGTTGTGGGAGCAAATATGGCACTCGAGTGGGAAATGAGAACATCACCGGTGCCATACCCCAGGAGGACAGACTTCAACAAGGCCAGAAATCGATACTGATCTCCGGCTGTTTAGGAGCCGAAGGCAAGAGCATGGAGTCTACTGAGGCTGTAAAAAGCTCTTAGTAGGCACATTAGCTGGCAGTTGGTCCAATTTTCTACTTTGTTATGGCAAAAGAATAAAAAATATTTTTATAGAATGTTTATAACAGTGATTTTTATATGCTTTTATGCCTTATGAAGATTGCATGAATGTAAATTAGGTGTTATTAAAGTATGGTGATTATTACAGTGTCCTTGAGGCGCTAGGCTCGGGGGGTTTGATTCACGCATTGGAGCAGTGCGCATATTCTCTCCATGCTTGGTGGGTTTCCCTCAGGTCCTCTGGCTTCCTCTGACAGTTCAAGGACATGCAGATTAGCCTAATGGAATTTACCTTGTGATGGATCGGCGTCCTGTCCAGGGTGTACCCCACCTTGTGCCCGAAATCTCCTGGGATAGGCTCCAAGCTCCCTGTGACCCTGTACAGGAAAAGCAGTATGGAAAATAAACGAATGAATACATGAATGAATTAAAGTATGGATGGGCAACTCATATTACAGACAAATCCTTTACATCATTTCATTATCAGATACATACACATCATTAGAAAGACTTGCATTGTACAGTACAGTATGTCTACCATTTAAACCACAGTCTAAAAGTTAAACAGTAAGCACCTACTGTAAAAGCATGCAATAAGCAAGTGTTTACACAAAGCAATTGGAAGTCTGTGCTATTCTTTTTCATATTTTTTTTTTTCACATGCAACAGCCTGTAGAGTTGCAAACAATGGTGAAAAAAAAAACAGCAGAATACACAGATGAAACCCACCAAGCATGGAGAGAACATGCAAACTCCACACATGCAGACTCGAGGCGGGAATCGGAAGGTCGGATGCTTCTTAAACATAAGCACTTCCGTCTGTCTCTCTCTGACCTACACATTTTCCTCTTCCTGTGTGCGTGTGTGTGTGTGTGTGCGTGTGTGTGTGTGCGCGTGTGTGTGTGTATGGTGGAGGAAAGATAAAGATGCAGACGCTGATGCAACACATCACAAAACAGACAGAGCTGATCATTGAGGATGACATTTTGGCATTTATGTGTTTTCATTTGTGTGCTGATTACTGGAGCATCTCACTGACACAGCATCGTCTCCATTAATGACTTATTCATCAATGACTAGACTTGTCCAGCTGACTTTTTCCGAGCTTGCTAAATAAATAAATAGATAGACAGATAGACAGATAGATAGCTAGATAAAATACCACCCAGAAACATCAAGGAGATTTAGAAGCTCTTTGATTTTATGCTGCATCCTTTAATTAGAGAGAGATTTGAAAGAAGAAAAAAAAGAAAAAGAAAAAAAAAATGCCTTGCATGAAAACAAAATGACAATGCGTTGAAGAAAATGGCTATGAAAGTAAATCCATCACGAGTACGGCGTTTAAAGACGCATCCCTGCTCAATTTCCATGTCATCGCACCGAGCGCCGTAAGATGGTTAATTAGGCTGTCATGCCTGCAATGTGAGCGAGAGGAAAAGGTTTTGACATGTGTGTATGTGTGTGTGTCCTGCAGAGAGGCATTCGTGTGTGTGTCTGAGGCGGATCCACAAGCTTCAATAACTCATTATTCATGTAAATGAGCCTGCACAGTTTTACTGTTAAAGGCCTTAGATTGCTCAAGTTGCTAATCGGTGCTCACATGCATTAGGAAGTCTGATTTCATTTAATCCAGATTTAACCGGCTCTTGACTGAAATTTGTGTGGTGGCTTTGCATGTCATTTTTTAAATCAATTAATAAATTATTATTTTTTTAAATGTCTGGATGTGTTGGGGGAAAAAATCGACTTTTGGTGTGATAATGGTAACTCCACTTCACCTTCAGCTGCATCGCATAACTCTGCCTTTCAGTGTATTCATTTCTTTATTATTATTTTTTCCCCATATATTCATAACCTGTATGCACCTGTGACCCAGTTTACTGACCACACCAGAATCATACCTTTGTCAAAAGATGTTTGTGTATACGAATCTGAGATTCCACTCCTCTAAACATATATGTTCCATTATCTGTTTCCTCGCTTAATGCACATGCAAATGCACTTATTTAACAAGCTGTTGTTGGAAAATGTTGGTATTGTTTTATCAATTTCATTTCGAGTTTGAATAAATTACTGTTCATTCACTATCAATTTCACATATTTCTCTGTCCAGTTCAGTACACATGTGAGGAAGATTGCTGACTTGACAGCTGTCCACACGATGATCACTGACACATTGAGGGCAGATGTTGTACAGTATCAACGTGGATTCATGAAATATTGATGGGAAGGGAAATGTGTAGTAGGAAAAGGTGCACAAGCCACAGGGATGACCGCAGCCTTAAGAAGTCAAGCAAAGTCAATTCAAGACCTTGGGAGTAGTGGAGTGAGGCTGGAGTCAGTGCATCAAGAGCCACCACACAGAAATGTTCAGGTGATGAGCTACACTTGTTGTATTTCTACATGGAATCAAGCCACTCCTGAACCAGATGAGTGTTACTCCCGGGCTAAGGAGAGAAAGAACGGCAATGTTGCTCAGTGGTCATCTATTCAGATGAAAGTAAATCATCGTCCAGAGTCTGGAGGAAGAGTGGAGAGGTCCAAGTTTCTTGAAGTCCAGTGGGACATTTCCATAATAGGCGATGATTTGAGTGTCATGTCCTCTGCTGGTGTTCGTCCACTGTGTTGAAACAAATTTGAAGTCAACGCCGTCATCTATCAGGAGATCTTAGAGCAGTTTATGCGCTATCTATCATCTGCTGATTAGAAGAT
Organism: Clarias magur; assembly: GCA_013621035.1. Classification (NCBI taxonomy): domain Eukaryota; kingdom Metazoa; phylum Chordata; class Actinopteri; order Siluriformes; family Clariidae; genus Clarias; species Clarias magur. Next base: position 279,999 of record QNUK01000717.1, read on the forward strand.
GCCATTTTCCATTTTTTCCTAGCAGCACCTGCCCAAAGTGCAAAAATTAATTTGCTGGTGATGATATTGCTGTACTCGACTGGCCCGGCAACTCATCTGACCTGAACACTCTAGAGAATCGATGTGCTATTGTCAGGAGGAAGATGAGAAACACCCGACCCAACAGCGCAGATAAGCTGAAGCCTGCTATCAAAGCAACATGGTTTTCAACAACACCTCAGCATTGCCACAGGCTAATCGTTTCCAGGCCAGGATTCATTAAATGACTCTTTTTTTTTTTTTTTTCAGAATTTCTGTATGGTTTATATATATATATAAGAAATATTTGACTATTTTGAGATTTTGAGACTAATTTCATGCGTTGTAAGGCTTCAAATGTACCGATTCTAGAATATATAAGTGTTTCACTTTTTTTAATTAAATTACAAAAGAAAATGAACCTTTTCATGATATTCTAGTTCCTGGAACAGCACTGTAATTACTGTATATATTATTACGCATCTTATGTTTCACTCTGTCTTCTGCAAGGTTTCACAACAAAGTTTCTCTGAACTGAACATTTGACTGACCGGACATCATCTTATTATTATTATTATTATTATTATCATGTTTCTTTCTTTCTTTTTAAAGAGTTTTCAAAAGGTTTACAACTTTCCCATGTAGGCTTACGCTTGAACGGTGGATCAACTCAGGTGGATGTTTTGAGCAAAATGGATTTTGATAGACGTTTATATGTCAAAACCAAATTAAATGCTATTGACAATAAAAGATAAAAAGGGATGGCGAATACCAGGTTCTTTACTTTAATAAGACGCACTTCAGGTCTCATGGCAGGAAGTGATCCCAGCCAGCATAGTCAAGTGAAAGTGATTTTGATGACAGACAGCTCCAGGCAATTCTGCACGGTGCTTTTACAGCTTCAGCCTTCCAGTTCAATAAGGGAAATAACGGCCAGAGTCGCGTCTCGGGCTGCCCTGTCTGACCTCTCAAACGTTTTAAAACAACTAAGATAAAGTGCTTTCTGATAAACGTTACAGGCTGTAGGTATCTCCTGCAGCTACGTAGGTTCTTCCAAAGTCTTGCTGGATTGATAATGGACTTCAGTTGATGTCAGCATTCGTATCTTATGCTATATGACAGTGAATGAGTAAGAATGTTAAATAAAACAAAAGCATATTTCTGCTGAATGCAGGTGACTGGCTACTTTTTTTTTTTATGGATTGTTTTATGAGCATACAGTACATAGCAGAAGCCTCCTGCAGTTTGTTTATCCCAAGGCTATCATTTGGTGTGACAGCGGTGTGTTTCAATGGACCTTTACCGTTCCACGAGCATCGTACCAGCTCACAAGTCACTCTGCATTTTCCTTTCATTTCATAGACAGAGGGTTTTTATCATGGCATTGCCCCTAGACTCACCTCAAAATACTGTAGTTCTGAGCTGTGCAGACTTGGCAATGAGTGCTTTAAGATTTCTAGAACTTCTTCAAGCCGGCATTGTCACTAGGTCCAGATCTATTTATTTATTTATTTATTTATTTATTAATAATAAAAAACTCAAAGGTTGGTATACCATGTATATGTTACTCATGGTATGTTCATGCTGACAAGTTACAGGTTGGATTTTATGTGAATGAAACAAATTTAAACAACAATGTGACAATTGAATAAAATTGTTATTTTTTTATTTTTTTATTTATTTAATAATAATAAAAAACTCAAAGGTTGGTATACCATGTACATGTCACTCATGGTATGTTCATGCTGACAAGTTACAGGTTGGATTTTATGTGAATGAAACAAATTTAAACAACAAAGTGACAATTTAATAAAATTGTTTTTATTTATTTATTTATTTTAAAATAGAAAAAAAAAAAGAAAAAAAGGCAGTGGCATGGTTGCCTAGTGGTTAGCACCGTGGGCTCATACCTCCATGATGCTGGTTCAATTTCTTCCTAAGGATCTGTGTGCCTGGAGTTTGCATGTTCTCCCCGTGCTTTCTAGGTTTCCTTGGGGTACTCCAGTTTCCTCCCACAGTCCAAAAACTTTCAAATTAGACTAATTGGTGTCCGAGAAATTGCCCATAGTTAGTGAGTGTGTGTGTGTGTGTGTGTGTGTGCATAACTGCCATAGATTGGCACCCGCCCAGGTTGTACCCTGCCTCTTGCCTGAAGCCTCCTCTGATTGGCTGCAGGCCTCCCGTGGCCCTGAACAGTATACGCTGCACTTCTCATTAAATTTGACTAGATACATTACAGTTCGCCAGTGTGCCAATGAAGCTAGTACAACGCAGAGAAGATGTAGAATGTAATACAAGCTGTAATACACTTGCAGCAAAAGTGATGTGTATACACTGTATAGTGGGTGTATGCTATAAATTTAGCATTCCTCATTTCTCAAAAGTGCTGGATAGGCTAAGCCCAGGCACTACATTCCCGTAAGTCGAGTCAAGACAAGTGGATTTTATTTCTGATAAATTAGTTATGATAGTTAGTTCTGATTCCTCTTGTTATCAATTTACCGACAGACAAATAACAAATGTTAAGGGAATAACTGTAATGGAGTAATGAACACATTCCTTACAAAATATCATCCACCCTTGGTTGATACTTTGATGATGGTCTTAGTCTAATACATAATACATCACTCCAAATTATCTCATAGTATGTGATTTACATCATTGTAATCCTCATTAAGTTGGGCATGGGGTGAGGGCGGAGTAAACATAATGAAATATTAATTCATAAATATTCATTGAAATGTTAATATTTCAAATATAAAATATACATATGTTATAATTTGCATTGAATGGCATTTTGTTCTTATTAATGTATTATGCATTGTAGAGACAATAAGCAATTAGATTTATAATGAATTACGAAAGAAGTTTATAGGCTTTGGGAAGGTGTACTGTAAGTTTCACGGATCTGGCAACCCTGCTCCTCTTTAATGAAAATGGTACATAATATATCAAATATACTACTTTTTTTTTTTTTCAATTTTTTTTTTTTTTTTTTTAAATAAAGAGGCTTAGTGAACATCTTAAGCGCAGAGATAGTTTCCTTAACAGTGTGTACACTTCACAGAAGCTAGTGGGCTGTAATGAATGAGCGTGAGATGATGGATTAAATGTGGATGGAGGATGAAATTAAACACCAGTTGAAGGACATAACCTCTTCCTCATTCATCTATCTGGTGTTACTCTATCTGGTGTGTGTGTGTGCGTGTGTGTACGTGTGTGCGTGTGTGTACGTGTGTGTGTGTGTGTGTGTGCGCGTGTGCGTGTGTGTTCATGGCTGAAGTACAGGTTCAAGGTCACTCAGTATGTATTCAGTGTTATGTGAACTGTGCTATTGTCATCTCATTTGTCAAGTGAAAACCCGGAGTATCCCAGAAGACAGGACGTGTTAAGGTCACAAACAGAGACTTGCACTCAGCGCTCGGCAAGATACATGTGAATCTGAGCAGAATAAAATACAGAAAAGCATCTGAGACTATGGATATGAATTCTACCGAAAGGCTTAATCTGCTCCCACTTCTATTTAGATAAAGGTAATAAAACGCGCTGTGAACTTGGAAAACCCTTTATGGGAAAATATTGATATTTTAACTCTGTAGTTATGAAAACTATCTCCCTGTGCTGAAATGCTTTTCCTCCTCATACATGTTGTGTATAAGAAGGAAAGTTTAAGCATATTAAAGTCGGGTTATAGAGGAAAAGGTAGAAAATTCAGGTTTTGAATCTCTCTGAATGATGCCACACTAACAATACCTCTACAGTATACAGTATTTATCACCTAGGCAACTGATAGAAAAACATCTTTACACCAATAGATATTAATGAGAAAAGAAAGTTAAATTTTTTTTTAGAATTAAAATTTTTTTTTTTTTAAGTTAGATAAATATTTTGACTGGGATTAGTTCATATTTTCACTTTGGCTGAAATAACAGCGCTGAAGTGGTAGAAGTGAATTTTATTTATAACGCTGGAGTCGTTTTAAGACCAAACACTTCATCTTTATCCGATCGCCTTTTTCCATTTCTCATCTGTGATTCTCTCTCCGATTACCGAACAGCGAGTGTGTTTGTCTGACCACCAAAGAAGGACAACTTAGTGTAAACAAGGCGTCAGATACTCGACCTTACAGAATGTGATTTCTGTCTATTAATACTGTAGGTTAGACAGAGAGTTCTGGAGAGTTTAGGTTCCCCCTGTGCCACGGGCAGCTCCGACCATTTGTGGGTGTGGCACCATGTGGTGTCTGGTACTGAGACGTTACTGTCGGATCCTTTAGGTGCTGTGGGTTGCCGGGTGGAGCTTTCGTGAGTCTGACTTGTTTGTATGGTGTGATCCTTTGGATTCAGATCTGAGGAGTTTAGACTTTCACCCTTTGCATGGCTTTGGTGTTAATGTTATGGCGGATTTGGTTACACAGCAACACAGCATCGTAATTAATAGTGTGTAATATTTATTTTTATATATATGAGTAAATCAGTTGGCTAGGTTTTAGTCATCGTTAAGCAAACTGGTTGCATTTACTGTCGCAGATGTTGCATCATTGTACCTTTACAGGCCGTAGGATAGGACAGAGCCTAAATAGAGCCGTTTTCATTTCATTTTGGTGAAACATATTTATTTAAAATCATCGAAAATATATTATATTCTTGGCAGAAAAACCCCAGAAAAACAAAAACAAGACAAAAAAACAAAAACTGATTTTTGATCCTTATTCAAGCTCTATTCCTGACTTTATGCACAGCTACACGTGATCGGTTTTCTCAAACCAGTACACAAATGTCTCTTACAAAACAACACCTAATAGGAAGATGCTTTGAAAATTCAATTGAAATCCATTTCCGTTACATTTCTTTTTACTAAATACATATCTGTGAGACTAGTGCTACCATGGACTATAGCTTGTGCTAGGGAGTCTTGTGTTTCATCATAGGCATGGCCAGAAACTGCCAACTTTCAAAGAAAAGGCAATCAAGCAAGAACTTTTTCCAGTCTATAAACATACAGTACACATGGATCCTCACCACTAACTGCCTTAAAGAAAAGTTTTTCTTTTAAAAGAAATTATGCCATGATTTTTTCTTTTTTTTTTTTTCTTCTTTTTTTTCCTGGTCCAGAGATTTTCTTACTTGGAAAACGTATTGTGTGACAGTGCATACACAGAAAAACAATCGGCCAATTAGACTGTAATCTGCAAGAATCTAAAAATCCTGCTTTGTGGATGTAGATTAACAAGTAGGCCAGCTGTACATATAATACAGTTCATACTGAACAAACAGGAGTCCTTAAAAGAAAAAAAGCTGCACAGCAAATTCAGAATGCACAAAGATGGCTGTACTGTAGATTGTGTGTGGGAGTGTGTAATTTAAATAAGTCTGTTTTATGTATCACTCAATCATTAATAAATGGATTGTATGTTTGTTTGTTTGTTTGTTTTAACTGAATAGCATTGCATTTTGAAATGAAAATGATTTAGTGAGCTTTGAAATGCTAGTAGGAATAAAGGCATATCTCAACAATCCAAAGACAAACCCCTGAACATGCTTGAGTGGTATTTATCCTCAACTCAGGAGCAGCACGAGGAATCATCTGCAAGAGGTTTTAAGGGCTGCAAGAAGGCAGGGTGAATGGAGCTCAGTGGTGAAGATGTCAGACTACTGACTGGAAGGTCATGGGTTCGAGCCCAAACACTACCAAGCTGCCACTGCTGGATCCTTAATCTTCAACTGTTCATATGTAACGGGATAAAGTCTAGTTTCATTCTGTTGCCAAACTTTACTGGAGGTTGCTCGAAACTTCCACCAGATTTTATTTGAGTGAGTGTGCACATGGTATCCTGTAATGGTTGGACTATAGAGTACTTCCAATACCCAGTGACTAAACTAGTTATCTACTGTATATATAGTGGAGTTTGCATGTTGTCCTCGTGCTTGGTAGGTTTCCTCTGGGCACTCCGGTTTCCTCCCACAGTCCTGAGACATGCAGATTAAGCTGTTTTGTGTTCCCAAATTGACTGTTGAGTGCGTGAATGAGTGTGTGTATGTTTTTGTATGTGTGTATACTGTAGATGATGAGTGACTGCGACTGATGACATGTGAATGCAGTCGCTCAATAGTTTCCTACAGTCTACCCGAGCCTCCAATAACAAACTGGACTTGATATGAACTTAAAGACATCAACCGTTATATTAAACGTCCAGCCTCCTTACACACAGTAAGATTGCATATCAATCCCTGCTTTCTGTTATCACCCAAATGAGATTGCCCGTTGAGTCTGGTTCTTCTTAGGGTTTCTTCCTATTGCCATCTCAGGGAGTTTTTCCTTGCCACCATCACCCTCGGCTTGCTCATACACATTCACATTTCATGCAAACCTGTTAAAAGTGCCATACAAATACAATTGAATTGAATTGAATTGAAATTGCGTGATTGAGTGAGTGATTAGGGAGAGTGGAAGGAAAAAAGGGGAGGAAATTTGTGAAGGTGTGTATGCTCAACCCTCATCTTTCGACCTCCGGACCTCAAGCTAGACTTGTTTTTATAGCACGGAGAAAGACTGAGATCCAGTTACTGATCGGAAGATCAGCGGTTCGATTCCCAGCTCAGCCAGGTTGCCACTGTTGGGCCATTGAGCAAGGCCCTTAACCCTAACTGCTCCAGGGGCGCTGTACCATGGCTGACCCTGCGCTCTGACCCCAGTTACACTGGGATATGCGAAGAAGGAATTTCACTGTGCTGTAATGTATATGTGCCAAATAAAGGCATTATTATTATTATTATTATTAACAATTCACCAGCCATGTCCGATTTGGCAGCCTCCCCCCTCCCCCCTTAACACACATGCGTACAGGGTGAACCTACAGAGTGAGTGAGGAGCATCAAAACTTTTAGGAAGACGATCATCACTCCCCAACTCTACCCTAACCTCCCCAAATCACAATCAAATCACGTGCCCATGGTGAGCAGGCTGGCAATAAACAAGTCCGTTTCACGAGTGACCCACTTTGCAATCCACAGCACCCAGAGAATCCACTGCCAACATCTTGGTACCAGACACCACAGCACAACCCCAAAGGTTTTGCAGAGTTGTGCCAGGAGTGACAGAGCTGCCCAAATGGCAAAAGAGAAATCTACACAATATTAGACTTAATATCATAGCTGATTTGTGTCTACATCTTTAAAAGCTATACTAATCACAACCCCTCAGCTAGTTTGCCAGAAGTACCCACAGCATCACATACCATGTGTATGATATCAGGCCAATATCACCATCAGAATCCATCTTCTTGGACTTGTTTGACATGAGAATAGTTTGTCAATCCTTATCTCACATGATTGTGTGTGAGGTAAGTTATTCTCTCAGTGCCTGCAGTGGTTTCCTTCGGATCTCTACTTTCCTCCAATTCCAAGGGAACATGCCAGTATTTTTTTTTAATAACCACTGATGAGACAGTGGCATAGTGGGTAGCACTGTGGCCTCACACCTCTAGGATGAAAGATTTGATTCCTCCTTCAGGTCTGTGTGCATGGAGCTTGCATGTTCCCCCCGTGCTCTCTGGGTTTTCCTCCAGGTAAAAAACACAGTTTTACTCCAACCATCCAAAGACATCTAGGGTAGGCTAACTGGTGTTTCCAAATTACCCGTGAGTGCGTGTGATTGTGGCCTGTAAAGGATTGGCACCTGTCCAGGGTGTATACCGCATAGCACCCCAAGTCCCTTGGGATGGGCTCCAGGCCCTCTGTGATCATGTACAGGATAAGCAATATATACAGAGAGAGAGTTTATAGCTATTTTATGTAAGCTATCCCTGTATCTTTTTTTTTCTTCCCCGATTTTCTCCCTAATTTAGTCGTGTCCAATTCCTCCCCGTCACTAGGGGGCTCCCACATTAAGGACTACCACTCAGCCGGGAGGGGCGAAGACTATCACGTGTTTCCTCCAAGTTATTCTCTCAGTGCCTGCAGTGGTTTCCTTCGGATCTCTACTTTCCTCCAATTCCAAGGGAACATGCCAGTAGGTGAATTGGCGACTGTAAATTGTCCCTAGCCTAAATGCCTGTGTCTGTTCCAGGGTGTATTCCAGCCTCATGGCCAGTGTGCTCAGCATCGGCTCCAGATTAACTGCAAACCTGTCTAGAACCAGCCAGTCACAGAAGGTGAATCAATGAATGTCATGGATACAAGCTAATATTAATAGAATTAGAGCAGTGCGTGGTTTAACCATTAACCATTGTATAGATAACGGTTTTAAAACGTTTCAATGTAATGGAAAATCTTACTGAAATCAGGACTGTTTACATTCTTATGGGAAACTCAGTTCATCAGTGGAATCATGCTTTCAGGCAACTGCCATTGGGAAACAAGATCATCAGCCAATAAAGTATTAAACATAGCGCGTTGTGTTTCAGGACAAGTAAACGAGCACTAACCCTCTGGATGTTCTCCCTGACACTCTACCTTCATATCCAATATAAAATAAAATAAATTCCATCTTACAACATGTGCAAGATCTACAGTATGGACACAAGTTTGACGTATTCTTTTTTTTACATTATTACATAATTTCTATGACCCAGAAAGACCAAACCAAAATGTACCTCTGCTGCAATTTAGGGTTACCAGTTTTCAGAAATTATGGACAAAAAAAAAAGCATTCAAAGCATTTATGAAGGCTTTACAGATCATGAGTAGCAACCGTATCTCAATATCAACTGTTCAAAGGAGATTATTGAGTATTTTGGACGCCTGCAGCATTGTTTCACAGTGTAGAAAGAAATAAAAAATCAGGAAAGACCATGGAATTAGAAGGCGTGTCCAAACCTTTGTCGGGTAGTGAATATTTTTACGACTCAAAACTACATTAAAACCCCAGATAAAAACCTGAAGGCTCACCGTTATAAATGTTAAATGTGCACATGGTTTTGATGTTCTATCAAAGATTTACCAGAGCAAGACTGGACCTTTTGATGTATTTCTATACATCAGTGATGTACTACAGTGTTATGGCACTATTAAAGAGACCTACTTTCATCTTTTTTTTTTTTTTTATCTGTTGCAGGTACTTTAAAAGGCACTTCAGATAATAAAGATGTTGAAAATATAACAGCACAAAGGTTAGCCAAACAACACTCTCTTTTAGATCATTACCAAGGATCTTTCACGAGGAAATAACTACAGCCAAAATACCCAACCACCCCCCCCCCTACCCTCCTTCTTTTTTAACCACATAAGGTTCATGTGGAGGGATCATTGGGTCCTTTGAAGTACCTCTCATGTTCTTCTTTAAAATAAACAGAGATGACAGTATGAACCCAGGTCTTTTATGCTATAAATGATGGGCAAAGGCAGAAAAGCCTAGAGTTGAACTTATACTGACATTTCTTAAGTACTATTTGGATAGGGAGAAAGAAAAATTGACATATGTCTGTTAACTCTTGTGTTTTGTTCATTACAGTACTTTTACAGTATATTGTTTGCAGGTTATATTTAGCTCAACCAAAAAAACAAAACAAAACAAAAAATTTAATGATCAACCTTGACCCTTGGCTTTATTGAGCAATTAAGAGGAGTGCTCCAAAAGTAACAATGTGAATTCACCTATTTGGTTGATTTTTGCGCAAAGCAGTTTTAGTCAACTAATAGTATTTTAAACAACCAAAAGTATTACAATCTGTAGTCAAAATTATCTCAACATAACATGTGCACAGATATTTTTTTTATATAATAATAATAATAATAATAATAATAAAAACAGCCTGCATTTTTTTTAATAACCACTGATGAGACAGTGGCATAGTGGGTAGCACTGTGGCCTCACACCTCTAGGATGAAAGATTTGATTCCTCCTTCAGGTCTGTGTGCATGGAGCTTGCATGTTCCCCCCCCCGTGCTCTCTGGGTTTTCCTCCAGGTAAAACAGTTTTACTCCAACCATCCAAAGACATCTAGGGTAGGCTAACTGGTGTTTCCAAATTACCCGTGAGTGCGTGGGATTGTGGCCTGTAAAGGATTGGCACCTGTCCAGGGTGTATACCGCATAGCACCCCAAGTCCCTTGGGATGGGCTCCAGGCCCTCTGTGATCATGTACAGGATAAGCAATATATACAGAGAGAGAGTTTATAGCTATTTTATGTAAGCTATCCCTGTATCTTTTTTTTTTTTTGGATTTTTCCCCGATTTTCTCCCTAATTTAGTCGTGTCCAGTTCCTCCCCGTCACTAGGGGCCTCCCACATTAAGGCTACTACTACCACTCAGCCGGGAGGGGCGAAGACTATCACGTGTTTCCTCCGAACCACGTGACGCCAGCCGACCGCATCTTTTCGAACCGCTCGCTCGCGCACCGTTGCGGGCGGCGTAACACACTCGGAGGACAGCGCTATCCGCTCCCTCCGCTGCGCGAGCTCACAGACGCCCCTGACTGGCTGTAGAGCCGTGATTAATGTCGGAGCACTATGTACCTCTCATCCCTCCCCTCTGAGAGAGCTCGGCCAATCAGCTCTCTCTAGACCTCCGGCTGCGAGAGGTTACAGCACCACCCGGGATTCGAACTAGCAATCTCCGGATGATAGGGCAAGCGCTTTAACCACTGCGCCACTCGGAGGCCCTATCCCTGTATCTTTGACACAAACTTTTAAATACTGTCTATCGTTTTTTAATCTGAAATGTAACCGTTAATGGAAACCCTTAAAACTTACTGTCTAATCTTGAGTTGTTTCGCGCTGTCATTTTACAGAAAACAATCTTTCCAGACATAACCATACTGTATGGCATCAATAAATACGGATGCCATAAAGGATTCAGAAATAAAATTCCAGAGGTACTTCATCAATAAATGATTATCCAACCTCCATACAGTATGTAAAGCAAAACACTTTAGAAACACTTGTATTAGATGAACAATATCACCATCGATAAATTGCACAATATAATCAAATAAATATCTTGTAATAGTGACTAAAATAATAATAGCCTACACTAATCAATAGAAATTGCCTACACTCATTGCAGGGGGTGGTAACATCTGGAATAGTACCTTTCCATGATTCATTATCCCCAAGGCTTATCCCAAAGTCAGGCAGTAGAATGATTACGAACGCCTGCTTTCAGCAGCACACAGCCTATGAATTGATTATGCCCATTAGGATGGGGTGATTATAACTGTCACCATCTTAGATCCCTGAGTGCACAGAGACCTCGAACAGATGGCACCAAATTATGCATTTGGTTGGAACAGTAAATATTGACAGGTGTATTGGGTTCTTTCCACAGCTCTCTGTGGGCAGTATAAAAGGGGCATGCTAATTGGCAACCTCCACTGTGAGCCCGGCCATTGGCAGCTGCCTGACAGGCTCGTATCGACTTTGCTTGGCTGAACTGCTTCCACATACAACCCCTGTTCCTTGCTCCCCACAACTGTGACTCCTCTGACAATCTGGCTGCTCGGTAAAGAATTCATTTTTGAACACATTTGACATGAGTTGCTGTCCTGAACTCCCCAGTGAGCCGAAATCGATTGCCTTACCTGGGCGCACTTGGCTTTTTTTTTTTTAAATTGCAGCAATCTCACCCCAGGTGCTGGTTGAACATGTCTCGGCGTGTCCGACAGACAGCAAACTTCTCATGGAGTCCTTTAGGTGACCAAGGCCAATCCATAAAGGCTCCACAGAGGACTAACGCTGTATTAAATGGATCATCAATGCTGTAACAAAAGAATTTGATCTACCCGCAATCCTGTTCTGATTCATCAAGCAGTTGAGTCAACAGTCTTGCTTGTTGACCCAGAAGATGGGAGGTGACACAAGAGGCAAGCAATCGCCTTCACAGTAGAAAATGGCACATTAGACCCCTTGTGGAAGAGGTACTACAAAGAAGGAGACTGTTAGCCAGTGATGCCTCACACCAAGATCAATGTAATACATTCAGAGCTGTCTCTACAAAAGGGTTCCACAATGTAAGCCATTAGGAGGGCCATTGCTGAAGAAAAAAAAAAAAAAAAAACTTTCAAACTTTCAACAAATGTAAACAGGTCAATATGTAAGTCCTGGATTATTCGTACTTTCATTTCACACTTTCTTTTCTGAGATTGTTGGCAGAAGCTTACGGGTCTGTTTAACTACTCAGAAGGATGAGGGTTCAATGCACAAAACTGGCGAGCTGTTGGACCCTTAAGCAAGGGCCCTTAGCCATTCTGGTTTCAAGTGCTAAAATCACCAATTAACAAACAGCACCTCAGATTATTAGGCGTTATGAAGGCTTTACAGAGCAGAAGTAGCAGACGTATCTCAATGCAGAAAAAAATAATAATAAATCAGCATACAAGATGAAACTTTTGACTGATACTGTATAATGCATGCGTATTTGTTTGTTTTTTCTGGGTAAATCTTGTTGTGTTTACAAAACATGTAATGTATTTACAAAAACATGTCTCTTATGAACACATTATTGCAACCACCATTAACGTGTTTTTGATAAATACTGTATTAACAAAAGGATTTAGTACCGTGTCGCCAATGTGCAATTTGTCTATATGAACTTATTGCATACGTCTCCTATAATAACTCAACACCTACGGTACACATAATGCATTACTTTATCGCTTTGTCTCATAAAATGCCGGTGGTTTTGCATCCACACTGTACAGTAATTGGAGAAATGTTTCCACTTGCTAATACTGGAGGATTCAAGTTGACCTGGAGGACTAAACACCTTCACAGCTGGTTTCTGTAAACACATTGGCAGCACATCGGTAGCATGGCATGCAGATAAAGTGACGAGGACATGGGGTTGAGACATAAATCTTGCTCAGATCTTCTGCAACTTAACTTGGCTTGAAAGAGGAAAAAGGACCCGAGCAACTGGAAGGAGGAAAGGAAACAATGGGGAACGGGAAGGCCCCAGTGCTGGTTTTACTGTAATGAGTAGAAAATAAATCATGGGAAAGTGTAGCCTGGGCTTCCCACACATGCACTTCATCATGGAACTTGTGTTTGTTATTTAGTAAAAGGAAAAAGAAATAATTGAAATTAATGTAAGATTCAAGATTCAAAGAGCTTTATTAATCCCCAAGGGGAAATTGCTTATTCCCTTGCTCACCCTTGCTATCAAGTAAAGTAAAGTTTTTAAAAAAAACAGCATATCGATAAAATAGAAAGTGTATAAGGTCCTAGGTTGCGAGGGATGCCAAGAACTAGCCGAGTAGGAATGTAATACAGGAATAAAACATTTCAGGCATGCTCATATAGGAAAATAATCAATAGCAGGGTGGTGGAAAGAAGATGAGTTATTGTTTCCATGCTGAATTTGTCACGGATTCCCCATTTGATTTCCGGTTTCCATGGAAACATGTGTTTGTTTTTGTATCTGGTTTGGTTGTGTCTCCGCTCCCTCTTCTGCTATTTTCTATTTGATTCCTGAATTGTATGCAGCTGTTTTCAGTTATTTATTGAGTAATTCACACATTAGTGCCCTGCTGCGTGTGTAAAAAAAAAAAATTAAATAAATAAAAAAAAAGTTGCTAAGTCTTATTATGCATTATACTATTATTGCAAGCTTTTGTTTATGCACTTGTAGCCTGTCTTTTATAACAATAGTCTCTCAATGGCACCATTTTTGTTTATTAAATAAAAAAGGCTCATGGTCTTTTTATCCAGTTACAACCAAGTAATATCACATGATGTAGTGATGTTGTACTGAATATTAGCACGGCTGTAACCCGCGTGTAGGCACCAGGGTGCAGCCCGAGTCCCGGATATAGCGCAGGGTCCGGGTTCAATTCCTGGCCAGATTTTATTCCCGCCTCTCTGTGCATCTTCCCACTCTGAGTTTGCCTGTTCTCCCCAGGTTTCCTCTGGGTACTCCGGTTTCCTCCCACAGCAAAAAGACATGCAGATTAGGCTAATTGGTGTTCCCAAATTAGCTAAGTGCGTGTGCCCTGCAATGGATTGGCACCATGCTTTTTTTCTTACCAGTACTGTGCAGCCAAAAGGTGAGGAGAATAAAGAATAGAGAAGGTGGTGGACAGTCCTGAGATACCTGCTAGACTTATGCTACTTTATATTTTATCTTATTTTTAGAATATCAGCTAACGTCCAGGGGTTCAATAAAAAATAGCATTACATGGAAAGTTAGTATACTATGTGGTGAAAAAGGGTCTGTCTATAGTACCATGCCACCTGGTCCATCGGGCAACGATACACCCCAACCAGGAGACATCTCCGTAGTTTCTGTCGTTACTTACGGGTCAGGCTGCCATTCCAATGTCCAATTGTATCCGATCACTTGGGGGTGAACGACCTTGCTCAAAGGTCCAACATCGACACCCCGGCGGAATCTGGGCTTGAAGCAGGGACCTCTAACCCCCAACATGGTACAGTACGTAGCGTGTACAATCCCTTATTCCCCACACCAAGTAATGCCCTTGATCTGGGGTTAGAGAACGATGCAGGATTCAGTCTTGTGTTGATCTGTTAACAAAACAACATGGACGGTTCAGAAGCAATTTAGAAGCAATTACTTTGGAGACCATGTGTTGTTTAAGATGCCATAATGTAATTAGATGTGTTGTCATGTTGTAAGTGCTTCCGTGACTGGTTTTGAATGTGCATTTTGACAGGCAGCTGCTCTCTCCTCATGCTGTTACCAACAGTTCGTGTGATCAACAATTTTTAGAGCACCTGTGACATGGAGTGATACATACTGTATGGTGTGCTGTTACCGTCTATTATTACATTACTCTGCCGGGAATAACTGTTGTTGTGCACATTTGAACAGAAAGTTAGCTCTTGTTATTACACCTACTTTACCTCAGCTATAAATTACCTTTTCTTTTTGAAAGTTAATAAGACAAAATAGCCTTGTCATGTTACCAAAAACTCTAGGAAGTGCAGAAAACTGAAGACTTTCCCATGCGTGCCATTTACCTGCCTGCGAATTACCTGCTACTGTAGAAACAACAGCAAATTAAATCAGGTGCATTAATATAACATATACGATTGTGATCAGCAACCACACTTCTCACCCGTCAGAATTTATAAAAAATTGTAGAGATTTGTGCTCTATGTTTTCTAGTTGTGTGTTCACAACAGGGAAAAGTGAACGGTTTGTGTTCAACACCTTGCTCTCTTCAATAGACTAAAAGCCTGTACAAGCCAGGTGTGAAACTGTCACTTTAATGAGGATTAAGAAGCATGTTCATTCAGTGCCTGCTGCTTCTCGTATACAGCACAGATACTACATGTGCTTTAGTAAAGAAGGGCAAGTCTAGGATCGTTTTTAATTAGAGACCCAAAGGATTCAACCTTCGGCTCGTTTCGGATGCAGGCGCCAGATTAATTGGCTGCTCTCATGTTCGTGTGGACTTCCATTTTCTCCGCTGTCTCCGGCCTACTTCTATGCCTGTAAAGCAACACTTTGAGCAAATATTGACTCACAAAAAGCATCAGTATATATCTATGGCAGGAAATGTTGTGTGTCTGCTCCAAATTTAAGAGCTGGACTGAGCCTTCTTACGCATTCTCAGCACTTACCATAAAATTCACCATAATAATCAATATCCGCACTGCTCCTCCTTTTTTTTTTTTCCCGTTTATGTCTCCACACTCTTCTCTCGGCTGCGCTGTTATTGCCCCTCTCACTCAAACAATGTCCAACATTACAGAGATTTGGAAGTACGGTCCGAGAGGAATGCAAATATTCAAGTATTGCAAAATGAGCTTTTTTTTTTTTTTTTAATGCAGATAAATTACTCAGGTCAATTATTGGCTCAGGAAAACAAAGTGTGAAAATGTAGCAGTGCAGTTTTTGGCATGCCTGATGGCTGGTTCCTGTGTCAACAATCTGCTTCATCCGGGTTGAGATGACAGCAGGTCTATCCTAGAAACATGGGGCACAAGGCAGGTATACATCCAGGAAAAGGGCAAAAGTCCTTATCGAGGAACAAATCTGGAACTGCTGTCTGCTGTTCCACTAGCCATTCCATCTAACCACACAACCTAAAGAAATGATGGAAGTTTGTCTGCAATGTGCATGTGTATGAATCGAAATGATTCGACTGTCCCAAGCCGAGGGCGATGGTGGCAAGGAAAAACTCCCTGAGGTGGCAGTAGGAAGAAACCTTGAGAGGAACCAGACTCAACAGGGAACCGAAATGAAAATTCAAAAATATTTAAATGCATTGCATGTCCTTTCGTTCATGTCCTACAGATTTAACGTCTGATTTGATGTACAGTAGGTCTTCACAGCACATGTGACAGAGAGCTACGTTGTGTGCACATGCATGGCCGCTTACAAAACAGTACATGACCCAAGATGCTTTGGCGATAATATTTACAGTACAGAGGAGGATGACGAACACTCGGGCTGCAGGGTTTATTCAAATTCAAATTTGATTTGCCGCAGTCATACACAGGACGATATGCAGCGAAATGTGGATACGACCACCT